>JAUMHB010095788.1:0-10676 GCA_032359685.1 Pittosporum tobira
TGTGTGTGTGTGTGTGTGTGTGTGTTTACTCGCCGTGTCAGAAATATTTATTTTTGAAGGCTAAATATATTTATGAATTTTGTTCGTGTATATATAACTTATTTCCAATGAAGTTTATTTAACTAAAAATAAAATAAAATAAAATATGCAAAAAACTCCAAATTAAGTAACTACTCTAATGCCCAATAAGGGGCAATTAGACGTGGAACTAGTCTATGCATTCCAGATCACTTATTTGGTTCAAAAGCACGATATATCATAGTTGAGGTGCATTTGAACTAATTAATAATTAAGTTGTATTTATGAGTTAAATGAGCCAAAATCAGAATAAATTGTCGTGTAGAAACAAGATTCTCAAGTGTGTGTAACCCTACAAAAGCATCAAAATTAAGTCTCAGAAGCCATCAGCCAAATGTGCCCGAGGATGAGATCTTGAAAAAATTAGCTGAAACTGTGTCCAAAGATATGTCCTCGTGTTGGAAATAGTTACATACAGTCATTGGCGTAAAAATAATTTTCTTCGTCAACCATTTAATATGATTGCGACATTCAGTTTCATATCATTTGTTTATGAGTTTAACTTTTCTCCGAAGCGGTGAAACAATTTTTTAAACGGAAGTCATATTTGCTAACTGGTATAGTAAATTTTATACTTGCGTGTATTACAGATAATGATAAGTTTATATCATTATCTCTAATGGCCCTCGTGAATGGCTAATTAACGTCTTTTGGTAGATTGGCAATCTAAGATTAGGTTAATTAGTAATAATTATATGGTATTTAAGATTTTGATATTAAATTTGAGACCATGATATCATGCATTCTCACAAAATGATGTTTCATATATTGTAGAACTAAAAAAAGTTGATAACTAATCTTCAAGGTGGAGACCGTCTGGGGAAATCAAAATTTTTAGCAAGGTGATCATATCAGTGTTGAATTTATTTTATATAATCTGACGTCACATGAGATCACTCATGCTTGATGCATTTCGTGACAGTTTCTTAATTTTGTCCTTAAAGTGCATAATATTATAATGCAATCTTTGAGTTCCCATAATTTCTTGCCTCCTTTTCTCTTACGTGACTGACTATAGGTTCTCATAATATTAATCGCCAACGCATTCTTCAAGCTTAAACTGTTCATATCTATGTGCTTTTTGTTTGAGGAATTTCTTCTTGGGCAGCTTCAGTTTTCAAACTGCTTAACAGAGAACATGATGTTTCCATGAAATATAGATTTTTCTTAATCCGAAATGGACCAGAGAATAAAGAACATCAAGACAAAAAGAAAAAATGCATTCAAACCAATTTTCCTATGAGCTATGATAGACTGCTGCAATCTTTGATTTTATTCTCTAGTCTTATGTGGAGTCACAAATGATGAAAAACTGATCAAAGTCTGGAATGCTGCAGTCCTTTGCAGGGAAAAATGATTTTTTCGTAACTGTATTTATATCTGAATTTCAATGTGGTTACCGAATTCAAAAAATTTTCAAAATGATTATTGAACTATACGCGAATTGTCAAATCCATAACTTTACTCAAAAAATACGTAATTCCGTTAAAAAAAATTTACTTCAATTAGTTTTATTATGATGATATTTCAATTTAATAAAAAGAAAAGAGCAAAAAAAAAAAGTTGTTTTGGTTAAAGATATTATAATTTTTCAATTTGATGCAAAAATAAAATAATAATAATAATAATAAAAGAAGAAAAAATGGACATAACAGTGAAAATTTTCTAATTTTTTTGTTTTGGTTGTTATTATAAAATTCCATGTCAGCGCCAAGTCAGTTTATGTGTTCAGATTGATTCCACATCAGCAAATTCCGTTACTCACATGGACGGAATTTTAAAAAATAACAGAACGGAAACAGAATTCGAATAGAATAACTAATTTGAAAACTTTTTGAGTTCGATAACCAAATTAAAAATTAAGTATGAGTATACTTACGAAAAAATCAATTTTCCCGTCCTTTGCATGTACAGATCATTGAGAGTATACAGTCGTCCTCTCCCTCACCATGTATAAATAATGAAGGAACCAATGTACATATAGATGTGCGTGTGTGGTTTCCCATTCTTTCACAATATCATTTTCAGTTTGAGACCCCTTCTCCACACGATTATAGATCTCATGTTGCTCTAGACTTATTTCTTCCTTTTGCTTGTCTCTATACTAATTAATGGAGTAGTTTACAGATGGATTCACACATACACTTCTGCAATTTCTGATTTTCATGATTGTACCTGCAGGAGGTGGAGAAGGTGTTGCCAAGTGTACCGCCTCCTGAGCCAAAGTATCAGCTCCGCAGAACAAGCTCAGCCTCTTTCTGATCAAAGTGTTTATTGTACTCGAAGCGTGCTAATTGTGTGGATGCCGTGTGTCTCTCAATGTTATTGTATCTGGGGTACTTACCTCTACTTGTATGGATGGGTTGCCAGGGGAACTTAGTTCCATGTCCAGGTTTGTTGTCGCTTAAAAAGGTTACGTTGCATTTAGGTCATTGATTGCCGACATAAGTCTTGTTCTTGTACGTTTAACATTCTATAGTTAATTTGGAATTTGTTTAAAGAAAAAATACATAATTTTCTTTGGTGGTCATATTGTCCTTGCTACTTAATTATGGGTTTATTGACTTCTCCTGGAGTGGAGATAAATATCCTGAATATGGGATATATATTTTTTTCAGTATTCACACGTGTCCTTCCTGCAACTTTCGCTGAAAAGAAGACACTCTTTTATGTTCATTTACCCGCAATTTGGTGAGGCTATCTAATCTTTCAGGAATAGAGAATAATTTAGGACGGTCCTGCCCTCAACTGAAAAAGAGCCGTTAAATTTGTTGTCCTAAAGTTTTCAAATTAAGAGAATCATCAATGGACAATTGCAAAAGTTGTTGAAATCCCAAGGGTTTAGTTGTCAATCGGCAGGGATGACTGCTGACTTGCTTATGCCCTCAACTTGACGGGTCTATATGCATCGGTCTAAATAGATTGTCTTTTTAAATGATTAATAAATGAATAGATAAGGAATAGATTAACCAGAAAGTCCTATTTTATACTATAACTTCAAAAATTTTCTTTCTCTAAAATTTTATGTCTTGTCTGCCCCTCCAGATTTTCCATTAATCTTCTCTCTCAACAATTTTTAAATGACATTTTCTTATTCCAGTAACATACACAGAATACAGTAACGTAAATCGGTCCAATAAAGATAAGCAGCAGTCCACTAAACATATGCCCAAAAACAGTAAGGATATGAGAATTATTCATACAACCTCATATTGTATTTATTTATTTATTATTGTAACATTACAGTTTATTCTGGTTCACACAAGAAGGCTTCCACAGCATTCTCATGACCGCAATATAGAATTTGTTTTACAGTGAAGGAAACTGGGATTCCAATCATCCAAGTCGATCTTTGAGAGAAGGACGGATGACAAGAGGAAGAAGAACTTAACAGACCCCTAACTTGGCAACACTAACCCCTTGGCAGTGTGCATGTGCACAGCCGCATGGGTAGGTCACGCCATTCACCCCGCAGACCGGGTTCCGCGGGGGCTGCAAGCATTTGATGAAACAAGTAACTACGCCGGGAGTCCCGATGGTAGTATCAGGGCAGAATTTTGTGTCATTGAACTGTGATTGAACGGCAGGGAGCCAAAAGACTGCAATGATGACGAGAAAAACGAGCGAGAAAGGCGACCTAAACGACGACATGATTAACAGATTAACTCAATTATTATCACAAATATTTTGGACAGAACTGTTCAGTTATGATTTTAGCCTCGGTTATTGTTCAGCTTAAATAGATTTTCAGCGCTGAAAAGCAAAAACGAAGAAAAGGATGTTAGTGTTCGTATTTGTTTTCGCCATGCAACTGAACACGGTTAAAGTCCACAACTTCAGGCGCATGCAAATCCTGAAGAATGGATAAAGTCAATGACCAAAATATAACACAAACACGTAAGCAAGTTTGCTGGACCAGCTGCGCCTCCTTTCTTGATTTCTTGTCTTGTGCATGCAGGAGCTTTCATTCTGAGTTTTGAGTACATGGGTTTATTCATCGTGCACGTTTAACTATTTGCTTGCAGCGTTTGGATATTATGGAGTAAGAACTCAAATATAATAATAAATTATATTTGGTAAATTAAATCTAAATTTAAAAAATTAAATTTATATTTTAAATATAATTTAATAAAAATTTAAAATTAAATTTAAACTATAAATTATAATTTACCTACTTTTGAATGTTCGTACTAAATAAATCTATAGACATTTGAAAAATTATATTTCAACGTTAAACGCATTTGTGAACTTTGTTCATTTATGCGTAACTTATTTTATATAAAGTCTCAACTTACAAATACAAAATGCACCAAACTTACCGCCCTAATGCCCAACAGTTGCAGACTTGCAGCGGCGTTTAGGCAGGCGTGGAGTGTGTGCATTTCGAACATCTTATTAATTACTTGGTCCAAGAGCACGATATTGTGTTTGGTGCAGTGAGTTTGACTAAGTAAATATTGTTTCTCAGTTAAATAATTAAGTAAATTGTGTTTGTTTTGGTATGGTAGCGACATTTGAAAATTATGAATTTAAATATAATAAAATATTTTGTTTAATAAATTAAATTTAAATTTAAAAAATTATAATTATAATTATAATTTAAATTAAATTATAATAAAATATTAAAATTAAATTTAAGTTATAAATTATAATTTATTTAGTTTAATAATGTTATGTGAATTAACAAATACACTAATAAATTATACATAAATTGATGTATCAAATTATAATTAGTTATAATGACAAATTCACTCTATATATAATCATACATCTATTAATTATAATTTTACATCTTAATTTTTATATATTTTATTAATATATTTGTTAATATTTATAATATTATTTTATTAATTTCTTAATGCCCGTACAAACAAGCCGTGAGTCGAATGAGGTACGCTATTAGCCTAACATGCCTAAGCGTGTAGAACACTAGAACCGAGAAGCATCAAAAGTAAAAAGCTATTAGCCTAACATGCCTGCAAATGGATCATGAATAATTTACGGTTTAAATTTAATTTTAAATTTTTTTATAATTAAATTTAAATTATAAATTAAAATTTTTAAATTTAAATTTAATCTAACAAATATAATTTTTTACTATATTAAATTTTATAATCTCCAAATGCGATTATCAAATAAACACTTAGTGCACCTGTGACATTCATAGTCATAATGCCATACTATAAACTTACATAATTTGTTCATGAGTTTAATTTTGGGAAAAGATTAAAGTACAATTTGCACCCTAAATTTTTAAAATTTTAAAAATCATTCCATATTTTTAATTTCTCAATTAAAAGTTTCTCAATTAAATGCATCTAAACTCTTATTTCTAGGCTGCTTTTTGTCCAATTTTCTTTTAAACATGTAAAAAAAAAAGTATTATTTAATAAAGTAAGGATAATTTAAATATATTGCATTATTAAATTTTTTTTAAAAATAAAGTATTCCAATCATATTGGGACGTTTAAAAAAAAGTTTTAAACATACTGAAATGAAGAGAGTATAAAAATATTCAAAATATTTATAATTTTTTTTTTGGGTCCAATGGATGAGAAGGAAATATACTTAAAACACCTAAAAAAAACCTCACTACTAAACTATCTTTTTTTAGTACAATTACCGCTTAAGCTATCATCTTTATACATATCTACACACAACTATCAAGTAGTGTATCGTAACATATTTATCACCTCGTGGTCAAACCATTGCCAGTTGTGGACTTTGTTACCAAATCCTTTGGTAGTTTGGTGTACGCAAAGGCATTGCTGCCGTCTCATTTTGATAGGATAAAAATAATAACATTTTACTATTTATGATTAATTATTTATTATTTAATATAAATATAATAAAATAATTAATTTGTTATACTATACTAACATAGTGTAATTATTACATCGAATATTTTCTCATGCGTAAGGAGAGAGTGCGTAAGAACTAATTAAGAAGCATAAGGAAAGAGTAACATAATTATTTCATAGCAAACAAGTTATTCCGGTAACGTACAATTTTACATACGTGTTACTGATGATAACACAAACAAAGAAAGAGAATTGCAGGATGAGAGGAGAGAAAGCTCGTCGAAGAAGATGGTTAACAAGGCCCTAACTTGGCAACACTAACCCCATGGTAGTGTGCATCTGGACAACCGCATCCGTAAGTCAAGCCATTCACGCCGCAGATCGGGTAGTACCGAAAGCATTGGATGGAACAAGTAGCGTCCGGCGTCGCCGTTGCCGTCGTTTTGGATCAGGCGTCCTTGAACTTTCGATGAGAATAACCACAAAGAAATGCGACCTTAACAACATGATGATCGGCAGGCAGACGTAACTACAATTGGGCAAAAGAAAGATACACACAATATTTTGGATAGGATTGATAGATTTTTTAGCTCAAAAGCTGAAAAAGTTGGACTTTTATAGATTAGCAGCGTTCAAAGGAGATGATAAGAACAGTATATTTTTTGTATTTTAACTACATCTAGCTGTATTGAAAGTCCATAACCTCAGAAGCACGCATGCAATAGGATAAAGTCGAAAGTAGTCGAAAGTCAATACACATCCAAAAGTCAAAAGCAGATATTACTTGTATATTTTATCATTATTTATAGTTTTAATAAATACTATATCAACCTAAAATAATGGGCTGAAATTGCAGGTGTTGACCCGTATATATCATCAGTATTTACTGTAAAATATATGAAGATATATTTTTAATGTTGACTCTAGACATCAAAATAATCCCTATAAAGTTGAACATATGTTGTAACCTCAGGTCATTTCCTTCAATTAACTTGGTTATATGTCATACAAGAAATATTGTTCAAGTCACTGGGCATGATTTTAGGAACCAAAAATATTGATAAATGAAATTATTTTTCTGCTACGGATTAGAAATTGACAATGGACAGAGTAATAATATAGAAATTTATTCATAACAAATTATTCTGAAACATACAATGTTACACAAGTATGTAACTAACGATACACACAAACGAGGGAAACTGCATCGGATTTATTAATCTTAAAGTAGGATTCAAATCATCCAAGCACATGGTCTGGAGAAGGCCCGATGACAAGATGAGGATGACGTTAACATGCCCCTAACTTGGCAACACTAACCCCGTTGCAGTGCGCATCTACACAGCCGCATGTGTAAGTGATGCCATCCACCCCGCAGACCGGGTCAGGCCGAAAGCACCTGATGGCACACGTTACTTTACCAGGCGTTCCCGATGTACTATTTGGGCAGAATTTTGAGTCGTTGAACTGTGATTGAGCGACAGAGAGGTAAAAGGGAGCAACGATGATGAGAACAATGAGAAAAATGAAGGAGAAAGGCACCTTAAACGACATGATTAGCAAATAAACTTAATTATTATCACAAGTATTTTGGACGAAAATGTTCGGTTATAATTTTAGGTTGGTCATTTGTTCAGCTTAAATAGATTTTCAGCTTTGAATAGTAGGAAGGATAAAGTAAAAAAATCAAATCAAGATATAACTCAAACGTGTAAGCAAGATTGCTGGACAAGCTGCGCCGCGTTTCTTGACTTCTTGTGCACTCATGGTGCACGTTTAACTATCGTCATTTGAAATGTCTATATTTAGCGGCTAAACATATTTTTGACTGTAATTAATCTCAAATGAAGTTTATTTGACTCAAAAACACAAAACGCTCCAAACTTACTGCTCTAATGCCCAACAAGTTGCAGTGGCGTTTAATTAGTGTTGAGTTTTGTGTGTTTCGGACAACTTATAATTATTAATTTGGTCCAAATGCAGTAAGTTTGAATTAAGTAACATTTGTGAGTTGAATGAGTTAAGTTTAGAAATAAAGTGTCATGGACAAACTAGATTCTTAGCTGAAATTGGGTCCGAAGTAAAGATAAAAACCTAAATTAAATGAATGGGTACATTGATACATACTCCGCGTTGGATGGAGTAGTCTGGATAGAAACAATGGTACTACGTAATTTACTAAACATTTATGGGTAGTCATCTAATTATCTCACAATCGAATTGAGTTCGGAACATGAATGCTGGAGTATGAATGACTACTACTGAAGTTTGGAAATAGTTACATTGGCTTTTGTGTCAGCTCGACTATATGTTGAATCGGCCTATAGCTCCACCCGATTAAAAATAATTTTCTTCTTAAACTATTTAGTGTGCGTGTGACATTCACTACCATATATATGAACTTACGTCATTTGTTTATGAGTTTAACTCTCGGAAAAAGATAAGAGAGCCATGAAAATTCAAAGACATTTTTGCCAACTGGTAATTGATCATAGCAACATGCAAACTGCTGATTTATATACAGACGCTTACATGAAAGGCTAAGGTCTTTTGGTCCATTGGCATTAGAATAAGATCATTGGTTAACAAGGCAACACTACTAACCCCATGGCAGTGCTATATGAACCTAAAACAGTGCGCTGAAATTGTGTTCGCTAGACGGGGCCGGTATACATAATCAGTATTTATATTTTTTACGGTAAAATGAAGATGTCTTTCTTGTTTGACTCAGCTTAGACATCAAAATGATGCCAATAAAGTCCATCATAACTACCTCCTGTCATTTGCGTCAACTAACTAGCTAGGTTACATGTCATACAAGAAATATTGTTGAAGTCACTGGACATAATTTTAGGTTTTGATAAATGAGATTATTTCTTTTATACGAACTAGGGATGGACAACGAATGAAGTAATAATATAAGAATTTATTTATAGCAAATTATTTTCAAACATACAATGTTACATAAGTATGCAACTAATGATATACACAAAACAAAGGAAACTGCATAGGATTTATTAATCTAAAATTGGGATTCAAATCATCCAAGCAAATCGTCTGGAGAAGACACGATGGCAGGAAGAAGACGACGTTAACATGCCCCTAACTTGGCAACACTAACCCCATGGCAGTGCGCATCTATACAGCCACATGGGTAGGTCACACCATCTATGCCGCAGACTGGGTTACTACCGGGGCACCTGACGGCACAAGTTACTTGCCCGGGCGTTCCCGGTGTACTACCGGGGCAGAATTTTGAGTCATTGAACTGTGATTGAGCGGCAGCAAGGCAAAAGGCAGCAACGATGATGAGAACAATGAGAGATAAAGACGTCCTTAACGACATGATTGACGAACTTAATTATATATTATCAGTATTTTGGATAGAACTTATGATCAGTCATAATTTCAGCCTTGGTTATCTGGGCTTAAATAGATGTTCAGCGTTGAATATCACGAACGAAAAAAAATAAAAGGGGGAAAGAAGTGGTAGTGGTTGTATTTGTATTTTCCTTCTAACTGAACATGCATGTGCGTGGTTATATTAATTGAAGTCCATAATATCAGGCAGCAGAGGCACGCGTCCGGTAGAAAGGGATAAGCTAGTAGACCGAAGTTGCAAATGGTAGACCGAAGGTAGGAAGGGACAAAATTCAAAAATCAAAATACAATCTCGAGCTTGTAAGCAAAGATTGCTGCTGCACTGGGCATCAGTTCTTGACTTCTTGTCTTGAACAGTGTTCTTATTAACTACCGTTCCCCACTTGTACCTCTCATTCAGTTTTGTGACTACTTTTCGTCTGTCTAATGCCCAATAATAGGCGATTGGACTTTAAGTTTGTGGCTACTTTTCATTTGTCCGCTATATACCTAGTTTGGATTTATAATGTTCTTTCTGAAATCTTGATACAGTAAAATTGTGGTTTTAACTGTTGTTTTTGGACTTTGTGTGAATCTGACTTTGACTTATATTGGATTAAATTTGAGGTCTAATATTTTGCATATGGTTTTTCACACTTGATGTTTAGTTCTTAGCTGCTATTAATCTATATATTTTTTGTGCAATTTCCTGCTGTCATTTTCATATTTGACCTAGATTCATCTGTATTACTGATTAACTGATCAATATCCACAGAGTTACTTTTCATGTTTGGAGACGGTACATATCTGCGTGCTGGCTATGAACAGAAGCATGACTGGAGGCATAACTTTACTGTGTTGATAAGATTGCTAGCTAGGAAGGTTTTTAATTGGATTAGTTTGGTCCAAATTGAGTTGTGTATAAAACCATTCTTGCATAATCTTGCTGACGTAAACTTTTGAATTGAGTCCATATCTTTTGGATTCAGTACTTGCAGAAATAAAAATTTTGCCTTTACTAAGAAAAATGAGAGTTCATTTTTAAATTGATTTATAGTGGATGTGAGAAATTTTTAAAATGTACTAATAACATACATACAAACTGACGTGTTAAATTGTAATTAGTGGATGCTTGACTATACATAGAGTTGACCTATCATTATAGCTAATTATAATTTAATATGTCAGTTTGTGTACCATTTGTTAGTGTATCGATTAGTATGCATAACATTATTGAATCTTAAAATATAAAAGTGATACATCATTCCTCATATTTCTATTTAAAAATAACAAATATTTCAATTAACAAATTTGCTTAGATAGTTTGCAACATTATAATTATATTGAATAAAATTAAATAAATTCATTAATTGGATACATGTTAATTGTGAAATTTAAAAATTTAACTTGACTTGTAAAAAATAAATAAAACTTTTT
>JAUMHB010095799.1:15795-30187 GCA_032359685.1 Pittosporum tobira
ATATATATATATATACACACACACACGACTCTTATTATGCAATCCCTTTCAGAGGGTAAGGATGTTTTCAGGACAAACAAGGAGTATGGTCATTGACAAAAATCCACGGTTTACATGGAGTCTCCACAGAATGCAGACGAAATCATTGACCATCGTTTTCAATGAATTTTAAGGGGCGTGAACTGATCTTGATATCACCGAAAGTCATAGGTCGTTTTGACTTTAAAATGTTACGTCTTTATACACATGATTAATTCGAGCAATAAATACAAGGTGATAATGCTAGATCCACCCTGCTATCTTTTTTTTTTTTCTTTTTTTTTTAAATTTATTTTTTTGAGTGCATCCCACTTATCCTAATCGAGTTATATTATACGTATGTCGTGAGTATTGACATTGTCACTTTTTGTCATGTATAAGAAAGTCTATATAATTTGATAAAATATTCTTAATATTCTGCAATATTCAAAATATACGAATAATTTATAAATATTATTAAGAAACGTTAGTTATTCTAATATTCTAAAAATTGTTATACGGAACTAGATTAGACCTAGTGTCCAGATGAACATTAATTATGTTTAAGTGAAAATTAACCGACCTAAGCAGCTAATCAAATCAGACCATAAAGTTATATGACACTTAGACAAAAATTAATCATATCTTTATCAAAAAAAGTGGTATTTTAAGTATGCAACCATCCTCAGCTTATTGTCGGATCCTCATTGGGGGCGCGAGCTATCACAATACCATCATTTTCATCCTAACTCAAAATCTTGCTTAATGGACACCGAACTCGGTCCAATAAATATTGGTAATCAAATATTTTTATCAATGATAAATACATATTTCCGCAAATGGGCTATATCTCAAAAATACATTGCCATAAAGAGATGCATTACTAGTTAAGCATCATAACCACATCCAAAATTAGAAGAATAACAACAATTATATTCATCTTTTCCATGGAAAAGAGGAGACTGTAATACCTAGCGTGTGATCGACATTCCAAGCATGTAGAACAATATAAGTTAAGCCTCAATTTAATATAAGAAAAACGTGTTCCATAAAATATTTTACGGTAAAAAAGTTTCAGAAAAAAATAATTTATGAGAAAATAACTTATTTTCCGATGTTTAGTGATCAAGCTGAAAATATATTTTTATATTTAATTTTTGAAATAAAGTTAAGAATTATGTTATTTTAAACTAATATAAATATATTTTAATTTAATTTTTTTTATAAATTAAATGGATTTAATTGAATATTTAGTGGTTAAACCAATTAGCATATATAGTTATATGTGTAGCTATATGTATAATTGAACATGTGTAATATATAAGTAACTTGCATAATCATAAATTCAAAAGGATACTAACTTAGCAAAATGAGTATTTATAAGGTTCAACAAGTTACGCAACCTTTTTCTATAGATTATTTTATTTTTCTTTTCATTTTCTTATTCTTCTTATATTTTCAAGATTCAAACGTAATCGGAGTTATAAATTTTTTACACCATTAAATTCGTTACGTTGAGAGTTTCCTAACAATTGGTATATTTATATATTTTCGATAAACGTGCAAAAAAAATAATTTATAAAATTTAAAGTTGACATGAATTATCCATATCCATCTATATTAGTATATATCAATCTATTTATAAATTATGTAAAATTTAATCTATTTTAATATAATTCAAATAAATTTAAATATATTAATATTAATCTAAATTTATTTTTATCCATCTATTTGTCATGCTTAACTGTAACAAATAGAGCCTAAGTCTCCGTCCATTTCTTGGGAGGCCAACGTCCATAAACACTGCATAATGGACCAAGTTATTCGTCACTACTCCAGATGGGCTTCGGATTTATTTGCAGCAACAAAACAGGGCCGAGGAAACAAAAAAGGGACTCCAGTAGTGGATTTGAAAAGAAAAATATAAGAGCCCAAAGCCTTTTGTATGCATTTTAGGCCATACGTTAAAATTTTAACTCAATAATGGGCTGGGCATGCTTTGGACGCTCCCACCCGATCCATTAAGTTAATTTTTCTTTTCTAAAGTATAAACGAGTTAAATCGTAGGATAATCAGTTAAAATCAACTTGTTAAAAGTTCGTTCAAATTTACAAATTTAATTAAACAAGTTGGGTTTAAGCCTCAAAAGAAACGGTTTCATTTAATGACCAAATTTCCACGTTAAGATTTGATAATATTAATATTTGTCAACAATTCCATTCGTTTGCGCTTAGATTGGCAAATAATCCAAGTTATCCACAAATAAATTTAACTTAGTTAATTAAAAATTCAAAAAATTTTATTTAATTATTTAAATAAGATGAATATGAGTAAGAGTATATTTGATAACTCAATTCAATAACTTAATCTAATTGTATTAAATTTGAAATTTTAAGTTAATTAAGTATGTTTATTAACTCAAAACCTATAATTAAGTTACTTAAAATATTAAGCCCAATTTGTACTAAAAATTTTAAACTCAGTATCTTGACTAATAACTAAATGTTAATATGGTCAATCACCATAATTTTAAAATTAACAATTATAGATTCTGAACTTTTGAATACTTTGCTTTTTTATGAAATTATTAATTTATGTCTTCAATTTTTTTTATTGACATAACAAATAATTATTACAATTTTATATATTTTAATATTAAATTATATTAAATTATTAAATAATTTAATTAAATTTAATATATAATTTTCAACCGACAAAATTGATGTTTTATCAACCATACCCTAGCTCGACTAGTTAATTCGTTGGCAATCCTAGACCCTTTAATACTGGTATAAAATTAAGCGAATTGGGCCAACAATGTCAAAGTGACACGTGGGCAGTCTTGAGAAATAACGACTGAGATCATCACAACGCACAAGTTCCATCATAATTGGCCTAAACTATCCATCCCTGAAATATGATTGGTCCACGTCATCACCAATGACAAGTTTCTTCATTCTGCATTGCCTTCCTGAAAGTCTTAAATACGGACATCAAACGCAAATCACTCTCAGCGCGAAGTCTTTTTTCTTCTGAAGCCGATCATTTTGTTTGCAATCTGCATATACATTTATAAATAAGTTATATATTCAACATATCGAGAGGGAGAAAGTAGAGAGAGACGTGGAAGCCATGGGTGGCTACTGGAGACGAAGTGGATCTCTGATCGTAGTTGCAATCGTCTTCTTTGGTAAAATTCATACTTATTGCTTTCAGATCTAATGTAATTTACTCTTAACTGTGATTGTTGTATGTTGTTGATTCTAATGCAGTAGATTATGATATATGCTAGATTGCTAATTGTAGATCTGTTTGGATCTTTCAAGTGTTTGAGCTGTATCGTGAAATGATTTTTTGAATGACTTCATTTTGAGTCGGGTAGTGATAGATTGATAGAAGAAGAGATGCAACTAAGGCATTGTAAGGAATAGTTTTAAACAAGTTTATTGGGTTGATTTGTACGATTAATTCAATTAATTATGCAAATAATTATTATTACCGATCTGGCAATTGTGACAAGATGTGGTACAGTTTCAACAGACGATTAGGAACAGATCTTTGATATATTTAAAATTTGCTAATTTGGTTAAGCACGTAGATTTGAAGCTAGTAGTGCCTGTCACCTAAAAGTCAAATTTCTTTGTATATTTATTATATATATGGATTAACAATTTCCTGCAAATTAATGTGATAATTATATTGGAAACAGTATATATATATATATATATATATATATATATATATATATATAGTTGATATTGCAGATCTTTTCAAGTCTAGTCAATGTAACCAGTTGAACTTAGTCAATTCAACAAGTATATATGAGTTCTTATGTCTAACTTTGGGTGTATTATGTTATTTCCTAAAAGTTTGACCGAGTAAGTAGTTTAAAAAACGTGAAACATTGTCTAATTTGTATTACAAGATACCTATTTAAGATTTTTAATATGATTAACCTTCTTAAATTAAAATATCAAAACTATTAAAACAATTCCCAACATATCAGGATCCGAATATCTATAGTCTGCTGTGGTTAAACATGATTTATACTGCAGTCAAATCCACTTTAGCTTACTGCTCTCCGCCTACTTATATTTGACTTATCCTAGATGAGCGTTGTATTAATGTAGAGGGTTTCCTTGTTTGTTTAAAACATAAATTTATTAATGGCGGTCCTTCTTTTAATCTTACTAATGGACATAATCATGCTTCATCGTTTCTTGGATGGTGAGATTGTTTTTCTAATCAATTCAATTCAAGTGAACAACTTGCTTTAGTGGTAACATTTTGTTACAAGCTACTTGTTGAACAAAACACGATGTCTTTTGTGTTTCTTGCTTGTGTTTTTTTGGATAAAAATTTTAATATCAATAACAAGTTCTGATTTAATTTGAAATATTAATAATTTTCTTGTAGGCTATCTATTTGCAATTTCCATTGCAAAAGAGGAGGCCACCAAGTTGGGGACAGTCATTGGGATAGATCTTGGCACTACGTATTCTTGTGTTGGTGTTTACAAGAATGGCCATGTTGAAATTATAGCCAATGACCAGGGAAACCGTATCACCCCATCATGGGTTGCTTTCACCGATGGTGAGAGATTGATTGGCGAGGCTGCAAAGAATCAAGCAGCAGTCAATCACGAAAGGACGGTCTTTGACGTCAAAAGACTTATCGGACGAAAGTAATGCATCTCATTTAATTTCTTCTAGAATTATTTGTAAATTATGCGAATCAGAAGTTCTGATCATAATTTGACAGGTTTGATGACAAAGAAGTTCAAAGGGACATGAAGCTCTTTCCTTATAAAATTGCGAATAAGGATGGAAAGCCATATATCCAAGTCAAAATGAAGGATGGGGAGACCAAGGTTTTCAGCCCTGAGGAAATCAGTGCTATGATTCTAGTCAAGATGAAGGAGACAGCTGAAGCATTCCTCGGGAAGAAAATTAAGGATGCTGTTGTTACTGTTCCTGGTGAGTTAATGCTGCTTTTACAAACAGTCCACACTTACAAAACTTTATTTTTTCCTTGGTAATATCTAATGAAACTTCTTTTTTTCCGTGGTAATATTTAATAGTTCTTATTTTAAATGCTATTTGCAGCATACTTCAATGATGCCCAAAGGCAGGCTACGAAGGATGCCGGTGTTATCGCTGGACTAAATGTTGCCAGAATAATCAATGAACCAACTGCTGCGGCCATTGCGTATGGCTTGGACAAAAAGGGTGGTGAGAAGAACATCCTTGTCTTCGACCTTGGTGGTGGGACATTTGATGTCAGCATTTTGACTATTGATAATGGTGTTTTTGAGGTTCTTGCCACTAATGGAGACACTCATCTAGGAGGTAAGGATATAGCTTATCATCTTATCTCATCATTGTTTATTCTTTTTTTATCTATTTGTTTGGAGATATTTGCTTAAATTTCTATTTTTGTGCAGGTGAGGATTTTGACCAGAGAATTATGGAGTACTTCATAAAGTTGATCAAGAAAAAGCACGGTAAGGACATCAGCAAGGATAACAGAGCTCTTGGTAAGCTAAGGAGAGAATGTGAACGTGCGAAGAGAGCCTTGAGTAGCCAGCACCAGGTTCGCGTGGAAATTGAATCCCTCTTTGATGGTACGGACTTCTCCGAGCCGTTGACCAGGGCCCGATTTGAAGAGTTGAACAATGATCTGTTTAGAAAGACCATGGGACCCGTTAAGAAGGCTATGGATGATGCCGGTTTGCAAAAGAACCAGATTGATGAGATTGTTCTTGTTGGTGGAAGTACTAGGATTCCAAAGGTTCAACAGCTCCTCAAGGACTACTTTGATGGAAAAGAACCTAACAAGGGTGTGAACCCTGATGAGGCAGTTGCCTATGGTGCTGCTGTACAAGGAGGCATTCTAAGCGGGGAGGGTGGCGATGAAACCAAAGGTACTAATATCTTATATGTTATTTGTTTTGTGGGCCATTACTAATTTTTGATTTAAGTTGACGAATATGTAATCTGATTTAATCAATGCAGACATCCTTCTTTTGGATGTGGCCCCACTTACCCTTGGGATTGAAACTGTTGGAGGGGTGATGACCAAGTTGATCCCTAGAAACACTGTTATCCCAACCAAAAAATCTCAGGTTTTCACTACATACCAGGATCAGCAGACTACTGTCTCCATTCAGGTACTGCTTCACATTGCTCTTAGTTTCAAACATAGGATGTTGTTACATCTTTCTTATCATTATCCTCCCTTTGGAACTTGGAAAAGACAAGGGAAAGTGAAGGAGAAGGAAAATAATGAGATCTAAAATTTTATTGGAGGTTTCTTTACCATCAACTAACCTAGTATACTTCAACATTATTTTTGACCTTAAATCTACTAGAAGCATAAATAACTACACTAGTGTTTACTAAGATAGTTTTTTTTTCCTTTTCTTTTATTTTATATTTGCTTCTATTTTCCTTTCCGGTCCGTTTCCTTGGCAATTACAAGTTACAAACAGACAGTACCAAACTAGAAAGGGTAATATCAGGTGCACATATTGACATGCTTAAACATTAGCTGATTTCTACCATCTTTGATAACAGGTTTTTGAAGGTGAAAGGAGTCTTACAAAGGATTGTAGGCTACTTGGGAAGTTTGACCTCTCCGGAATAGCCCCAGCCCCACGGTTTGTTCCTTGATCTAGGTTTAATTACTTATAGAAATTAGTAAATTGTAGGATTTAATTTCTTTAAAAAATTAGTAGATCTTTGGGTTTAATTTCTTTTAAAAAAATTAGTAAATCTGGGGGTTTAATTTCTTAAAAAATTAGTAAAATTTTGGGTTTTTTTTTTTCTTAAAGAAATAGTAAATCTTCTCTCAAAGATTTATCCCGTTGGTCCTGCATTTAAACAGGGGAACACCTCAAATAGAAGTGACATTTGAAGTTGATGCAAATGGTATATTGAATGTGAAGGCCGAAGACAAAGGCACGGGTAAGTCCGAAAAGATCACCATTACCAATGACAAGGGGCGGTTGAGCCAGGAGGAGATTGAGCGTATGGTTCGGGAGGCCGAAGAGTTTGCCGAGGAAGACAAGAAAGTCAAAGAGAGAATCGATGCTCGTAACAGCCTCGAGACTTACATATACAACATGAAGAACCAGATTAGTGACAAAGACAAGCTTGCCGACAAGCTTGAGTCTGAGGAGAAGGAAAAGATGGACGCTGCAGTTAAGGAGGCTCTTGAGTGGCTTGACGACAACCAATCGGCCGAGAAAGAGGATTATGACGAGAAGCTTAAAGAGGTAGAAGCTGTTTGTAACCCGATCATCACAGCCGTCTATCAAAGATCAGGTGGGGCCCCTGGCGAGGGAGGTGGAGATGGAGCCGAAGATGATGAGCATGATGAGCTGTAGAGATTCTATTGACCATGAAGAAGACTGAGATGGATACTTTGTTAGGCAGAAGTTAAAAGTTTTTGTAGCAGTTATGATACTTTTGAGAAAGATTTTTTTAATGAACATTTGAGCGACTTTTGTAATCGTTTACATTTTAATGTTTGATTGGAACCCCCCGTTTGGGAGGAGGAATGAATCATCTACGCTATCCGGTCAATGGAAGCTTTAAAAAGTTTTACGATGCTTGCAATGAATCTATGCTTTATATTGTTAGCCGGACGGACAATCGTCCGGTTATTTTGTGCTAAAGGGGTCGAACTAAATTAAAACTTCTCTCCCGTTACATATTCTTCTCTCCTCCTCCGCTCTCCACGGATCCTCTTCTTTTTCTCTCTAATCTCTTCGATTTTCTCTTTCTCTATTATTTATCAACAAAAGTAGTCACTTTTCCAAAATCGTTTCTTTTGGATATGGTACTTTGTTCTACAATATTTCTCTTTTTTTTTTTTTTCTCAAAAACATCATTGTCTCTGGCTTCTAGATCCTCCGTACACCATCTCTCTCCCTCTCGCTATCCCCGCGATTGTCACTATCGACCAATTAGTTGATGTTTATGCATTTTGATGAACTGACTAAGATTGGGGGCACGAACTGATTTTTGTAACCGATGCGAGGCAAATGGTGCTCGATTCTTGACCGTTTTGATCGATTCAAAGCTCAGGGAGATTTTAATCGATCCCTAAATGCTAATTTAACTATCAATTTAAAAAAAAAAAAACAACAAAAATCAGGCTTTAAGATTGTGTACGGACTAAAATTAGTAACTTTCCGTTTCTTCTGAATTAAAATCACTTAAAACACAAAATCTCTTTTTACCACTACATTCACTTATCAAATTTTAAAACACAACTTACATGTAACGAGTGTATAATAAATGTAGGATTTATTTGATATAATTTATTTTAAAATAATTTAAAATTTATTTATTAATTATAATAACTTATAAATTTAAAAAATTATTTATTAATTAATTTTTTCAAATAACTTGATAATATAAATTATATTTAATTTATAATTTTTTTAAAATTAATAAAATAATTATTTTTTAAAAATAAACTATAATCAATTTTAATAATAAAAAAAAATAAACAGACCAATACAATAAATATACACGTAACTTTTGTCCCTCATACACTGATAATTTATGTATTTAAGACTTGGCCCAGAGTACCCACCATAATTCTGCAAAATTAAAAAATTGTTCAACAATGGCGGCTCTCCGACTTCCCCGCATTCTCACTCGTATCTCCCCCTCTCACAAGTCTCTCTTCTCTGCTTCTTCCCCAACCTTACATCGATTGTACCTTTCCTCCACCCCCTCCCAAAGCCCTAACCCCAACTTCCCATTCCAATCAAGAGCTTTCACATCATCCCGCACTCTCTTAATCGTCCGTGGAAACTGTAGGTATAACTATTTGTTTCATGGGTGCGATTATTATCACTGGCTCATCAGAATGGTGGATCTTCCTCAAGATCCGAAACCCTCATTTAATCAGAAGCTCTCTACCTACATAGAGACCGCCGCCAAAGTCGTTGGAAGGTATATCTCTCTCTCCCCCACTCTCTGTTTTTTTTTTGTGCGCGTGTGTTTACTGTATTTTAGCATTTTGGGCTCTTAGTTTTGGATACTTCTCTGGCGATGTGTGTTTTATTTATTTATTTTACTTCTTAAAGTTTTATTTTCAAAATAGTGAAAAAACTGAGAAGGAAAAAATAGGAAGGAGTAATTGAAAAAATGCATATTAGCAAATGCCAAACATAGTACCATAATCTACTGAAATATGTTGCACAATTTATAAACAATAACGACATGATTGGAATTGATGATTATATGTTATATTATTATAATTTATCTGGCAAACTGCTAGGGACTTATGTAGATTATGCGAGATTAATCATAGTAATGAAACTGATTGAATTGGTTCATTTTGTTCCAAAAACCCAACAAGGGTTAATTTTACTTCCCCAACTAGCTACTTCATATTGGGGGTAGGTCCTGGTGCGGAAGTTGTAGACACCTTCTAAAGCAGTAATTAGACTGCTAAGAAACAAGAGTAAGCTGAAAATTAAGCCAGCAGGCCTAAGTAGAGAATATAGTTCTCTGAGAAAAGTAATTTTTGTTGGTCAAAGTCATATTTCCAATAGCAATCTGCAGAAGTTTATATAGGCAGTCCAACTATATTACAATTACATTAATAAATCCTTCAGACAGATACTAGTGGACTGTTGGGACTGCAATAAATGCAGCACCAGTTTTTAAGAAGACAAATTTAGAAATAGCTCGAACTTATTAGAATACTCCAGAGATATTTGACTTTGCAGGAATTATTAGAAGAATAAGTCTATGGATACATCAGAAATACACTCTGCCTACCGAAACTACACCCGCTGCTGTCATTTGACATTTAAAAAACGAAAACTTGTCCTTTCACATGGTTTCTCTTCCGAACACGAAATTTCTCTCCATCTCAGGCTTCTTCCCCGTCATCTTGGATGAATCAATTAGTTCTTGCAAAATCACTATATCCAATGCCTAATCTAATGTGCACTTGTGCAGAACCCCTTCCTCCAATTAGGAATATATTAGTCGAAACTGTGAATTGTGACTTTTCAGATTTAAAATCGGGTAGAGATATTGGGAACTGGATTGAAACTGAAGAGGGTGTAATAATGGGAATTTAAATCTTTAGTTTTGAAATAGTTTGGTGAAAAGAAGAGAGGCCAATTGTTTTTAATATCTAATTTACCACTGAAATGTTTATTTTCTGTGAATTTATTTCGAATTATCAAAAATTAAAAACTTTCTGGCCAAAATATAAATCGGAATGATTACCCAAGAAGGTTAAAAGCATATATCTAATGTACTATGTGATGAAAATTTTGTGTTACATTACTCTGAACATGAGAATGATTGCATAAATTCAGAGACTCCTGAAAGTAATTTCATCAGAGATGGCGATGGGAGAAGAGAAGACTAAACAGAGAAGAGACGGATAAATATAAGCTTTATTTTTCTTGATGTGAAACGACACTAGTATTTTAGTTTTGGTAAATATGGTGTATTTATGATGTATCTATAGATTTACTCTTATTAGAATGCTCTAAGAATATTTATTTTTTTTAGAGATTTATGACTGCATACTTTTCCATACGTTAGATTAAATCATTGCTCTTTGATAGTGTGTTGTAGACTATGGATCAAAGTTACTCGTGTAGAGATTATTATTCTATGTAGGGTTCAATGCAATCTAATTATTTCGAATGAATTCTGGCTGGGTGCTTTACTTGACTTTGTTTCCCTTTTTATATTATTAATATCTAAATTTAAATTAGCTTTATTAGGTCGCTGCTTTATGGTATAAAACCATGAATTAATACTTCTAGGGTTGATGACGTATGTTTGGAGATTTGGACATGTAGTCTTTTGCTAATCTTTGTCTACTTTGTATGGTCTTAGTGTTGAAGAGGCAAAGAGAATTATCTATTCTTGTGGCACAACATATTATGGGTTTCAAGTCAGGCTGCCGGAAGAAAAGGCAGCGGAGTTTAAACGTCTGCCTGAAGTATTATTTGTATTGCCAGATTTCTACAGACAAAACGGAAGATACCCAGGTATTATTAACCTTTAGATGTCTGTTTCATACTCCTTCCATACAACTTATAATGTCCTACTTGCCTTTTTAGTTTGTCCAACATTATTTGTTTCCTTTCCCTTTTGCATTATTTTTGGTTACATTTTCCCAACATTACAGCTATTCTTTGTTAATCTCTCCCTCCATTCTGATGTATGCGTATTTCTAGGAGCTATTTATTACAAACTTTTAGAAATGCTTTCCCTTAAACTTGAATCACTCCATGTTAACTACTTCTCCTTATTTTGAAGGTTCTCTTCCCCTACATACTTTAAACAGCCGTATACCACTTTCTTTCTCTCTCTAGTCTTTATATACATGCATCGTTTTTAGACATAAAAGCCGGTCTCATTATGCAGTCTAAGCACTAATTCATTTTACACAAAGATACAGTAAGCACTGATTTAATGCATATACGCCATAAGTAAAATAAACTTACAAAGTAAATGTGAGATAATATATCCCAGAATAAATACTAATGGGAATGGTATAGCTCTTTTTCCTAATATCAATTTTATAGTTTTTCATAATTGTTGTTCGTAGAGATCTCTCAACACTTCAGTATTCAAATCTATATGCAAAATTACAATTGAAGTTATATTTAGGTTTTTATCATTCTCTTAAATTTTCATGGTTAATGGATATTCTTTTAATTTTTTCTAGGAAAAAAATATTGGAAAAGTGAAAAGAATTAAAAAAATAAATTAATTAACAGTTGGAAAATTTTTGAAAACTGATTTTTTCATTCGTAGAAGAAATAAGAAAAGAGAGGAGAGAAAATGGGAAAAGAGAGCTTGATTATTTTAATTTGTGAAGAGTTTGGATGTAATTTGAATTCTGTGTGGAGGTTAATGATAAGCTACAAGGCCGTTGGTTTGAAATCGTTTTGTTCTTACACCGTTTACTGAATATCAGGAGATAACCATGTTATTGCAAACATGAGTCGGCCAAGTGGAAATTATGGTGATCCAAATAGAGAATTCAACCAGATGAGTGGCCCACATCAAAGCACAGTTTCTGGACAAAGGCAGGGTGGGACTTACATATACAACATGAAGAACCAGATTAGTGACAAAGACAAGCTTGCCGACAAGCTTGAGTCTGAGGAGAAGGAAAAGATGGACGCTGCAGTTAAGGAGGCTCTTGAGTGGCTTGACGACAACCAATCGGCCGAGAAAGAGGATTATGACGAGAAGCTTAAAGAGGTAGAAGCTGTTTGTAACCCGATCATCACAGCCGTCTATCAAAGATCAGGTGGGGCCCCTGGCGAGGGAGGTGGAGATGGAGCCGAAGATGATGAGCATGATGAGCTGTAGAGATTCTATTGACCATGAAGAAGACTGAGATGGATACTTTGTTAGGCAGAAGTTAAAAGTTTTTGTAGCAGTTATGATACTTTTGAGAAAGATTTTTTTAATGAACATTTGAGCGACTTTTGTAATCGTTTACATTTTAATGTTTGATTGGAACCCCCCGTTTGGGAGGAGGAATGAATCATCTACGCTATCCGGTCAATGGAAGCTTTAAAAAGTTTTACGATGCTTGCAATGAATCTATGCTTTATATTGTTAGCCGGACGGACAATCGTCCGGTTATTTTGTGCTAAAGGGGTCGAACTAAATTAAAACTTCTCTCCCGTTACATATTCTTCTCTCCTCCTCCGCTCTCCACGGATCCTCTTCTTTTTCTCTCTAATCTCTTCGATTTTCTCTTTCTCTATTATTTATCAACAAAAGTAGTCACTTTTCCAAAATCGTTTCTTTTGGATATGGTACTTTGTTCTACAATATTTCTCTTTTTTTTTTTTTTCTCAAAAACATCATTGTCTCTGGCTTCTAGATCCTCCGTACACCATCTCTCTCCCTCTCGCTATCCCCTGCGATTGTCACTATCGACCAATTAATTGATGGTTATGCATTGTGATGAACTGACTAAGATTGGGGGCACGAACTGATTTTTGTAACCGATGCGAGGTAAATGGTTGGAGATAGTGGCTCGAAAATTGCAGATGGACGGCGATCGGAGTTTTGAGTTTAGGGATGCTCAACCAACAGTGACATGGCTTCAATTTTATAGATGTGAATTATGGTATTAGGATCGCAATGGCAAAAAATATTGTTTGTATATGTTGGCTCATTCTTGTTATTAAAGTATGTTTTTTTTTTTTTCCCCTCAAATCCAGAACCTTTCTCAAGGTGACTCCCCGCTTCTTCAATTCTTTCATATTAGGGTTTTATCTCAATTGATTTTTCAAGAAATTGAAATCAGAACCTACTATATTTTCTAGCGAGGCATTTCATTATATGCTATTTTGATAGTTTCTCATTCTACTCATTTAATACTAGTTGATTGTACATCTAGAGAAAGAAATAGAGAGGATCATATTCACACACGCATTGCATTTATAGTTTAATTTTGCTTTCAACCTTTATTATTTATGCATAGATAAAATAAGATGAAAGTGCCTTATTGAGTTTTGTTTATAAATTAAAAATTAAAGATTTGATGCTAATTTTGGTGGCATAGAAATACACGAGTACTTTGAAGATTGCATAATTTTTCAAAATTGTGGTCATTTTTGTCCTTCCTAAATACTTGAAATTTAGGATACTAATATTTACGCGATATAATGTATTTTATTTTTTGATAAATTTTTATCATAATTTTTCCTTTCTATGGGTGTTGCAGTGTAACCTCATGCAGTGTAAATATGTGATGGCCCAACATCAAATACTAAATGGACTATAGAGGAGCCTCTTCATGAAGCTTATGAAGCTACACAAAAGAAAAAGAGTGTTAGCAAATCATTAGGGATAGGTTGTTTACAGGTGCGTGTTCGCTTCTACCGAATCTTAGCAGTGTTATCATTCTTCCATTTAAATGAATAAGAACGAAAATATATTTTGCGATTGTTAATAGATACAGTACATTACTACATATAGAATATGTTTATGTTGTATTTGTTTCCGTCAAACCCTTATATCGCATGCAACTTTTTATTGACGGTTTAGCTGATTATCTTTTCTTAGCTTTTAGACAAAACTGTTGATCTTTGTGTGTTCTTGGTGTAGTTACTTTGAATCTTGAGGGATGCAGCAGACACATCCACACAATCATGCAGTAACCAACAAGGTTGATTCCTTGAGTCTCATATTATTTATCTATCTTCTTCCTTTGTTCCAAACTTTTAAAAAAAAAGAAAAATATTAGTGCATTTTACGCGATTAAAGGCTAGTAATAAATAAATAAATATGCATTTTTAATAGAAAAAAATATAAATTCATTACTCGAATAGTACAATACTTAAATAAAG
>JAUMHB010095800.1:0-10676 GCA_032359685.1 Pittosporum tobira
AGAAATCTGACCGAAAAATGGTCGTGGGATGTATTTAATTGCCCAAATGAAAATTTAGTATAATTTTTTAAATTTTAAAAATTTAAGATACAAAACTTATTTTCGATCATAATTTAGAATGCAAATTAGACTTCGGTCAATGGATGGAGGACGTTATTCGATCATCAGTCGACAACTTTTTGTCTCCTAGACACGTATCAAATGTGTCAACCCCATGTGAGTGATACATTACTAGTACTATTATTATTTTTTATTTTCGTAAAGTTTTATTTATTTTTATTATTTGAGTTTAAATATATGGATACTGCAATATAAATATGCAGGAAATAATAAATAAAAATGAAAAATGTGGCTGACTGGCCTTTTGGACACACCGTGAAAGGCCAACATAGAAAAATTAATTTTACTCCTAAATTTCCCTCGGCCCTCCCATGACCTGGCTCCTTCCCCAGCATAGAAAATAGAATGTTTAATTTGAAATAAATCAAAACAAAAATTAAGTAAGATATTTAAATTGAGACAAAGTGAGTATTATATTTAATGTAGAGATATCCTATGTCAGTTTTTATTTTCAAAATAAAATAAAAATAATTTAATATTATTTTTCTAAAATAAATATAAAAATAATCAGAAAAAGAAAAAGAGGGTTGGGGAGTGGAGACAAGCTGTACTTGACTGGTCTCTTCCCTCAATAATGTAAGAACTTGTCTTTCACAGTGTATTGTCTGGATTCCTCCAGCGAAAGGTCCAGCTGTGGTTGTGGGAGCAGCAAGCAAGGGCCAATGGAGGGGTAAACATGTCTTTTCATCACAACATTCCAGCTGCAGCTTATTGGTGGTTTCGAAGATCGAGGTATCCCCAATGAACAAGTTATGGTGTGAACTGACAACATTTTGCGCATGTGGCTTTATGACGAAGCTTCTACGTACATGCTGGTTGGGGATGCCAGACAGTGAACACCGAAGAAGGAGGAAGGTGCTTCCAATTGTAACCAAAACAAAAATTAAGGTGGTCAATATATAATTTTGAGTTTTTTTTTTTTTTTCCTTAAAGAAAATTTAAATGGTGATAAAAATATATAGTACATGAAGCAACATCCATTATACAATAAAAAAAAAAAAAATTAATATACAAAAGTAATATTGACTTTAAGAAATTAATTTTTTTTATTAAACTTACATTAATTTATTAAATTATAATCAATACAATTGTAAAAATTTTCAACTATTTGAAAATTATTATTCGCTACAGAAAAAATACTTTTTTTAGATGTCAAATAGATTAATGTTATTTTAAATTTAAAAATTTTCAAACTCAATATTCAAAAATTAGTAATTCTCTTATATTTTGAAATTGAAGTATTATATAATAAAATTTAAAACATATTATCAAAAAATTATAATATTATAGTTCTTAGTCTTTTCTTTTCGTTTGAGTCACCGCAAGTACATGGGATTTCTTATTTTTCTTTTTGGAATAACGGGGAAATTGTGTGAAGACTCCTGCAAGTCTTGGTTGTTAAGCTTCTCCTCGTTACAAAAAGTTAGGAAATATTTCATCGTTTTTATTTTTTTATCTCACAAATTAATTAAATATTAATTTTTTTTTATAATGGAGTAAATACACAACACATGCCACTACTAAAGCATTATACGCTGTTTGTGAGTTTTGATATAAAGAAAAAATAAAATAACAAAAAAATTATCAGTTTTATTTTTATTTTATTTTTTGTGTTTTTGAATTTGTAATAGAAAAATTAATAATTTCTTTTTTTATTTATATTTTTTCAAATTACCATTATACCCTCATTATTGTAACTTGTAATATTTTACAAGACAAAACAGTACTAAAAAAATCTGTAACAAATTTGTACAGCATCAAATGTACTATACAACTATACTATTACTTTTGTTCAATAAAGCTTACATGCACCAGTGATTAAAAAAAAATAAAAAAATACATGCACCCTATATAATAACTACCAAACTAGCTACCAGTGATAATTACATGCATCATATTATTTTATATACCATACCCGATTATCCTATCATTGACTAATATGTATTTAATTTTATCTTATAAAAAGTGACATAATTTGATTTTTTTAATTTTTTAATTTTAAAATTAATAATTATATTTATTTCTATTTTTATAAATATAAATATAAATTTTTATTAATAAAATCAATTTAATAAAAAAATTAAACAACTACAGTAATTTTTATTAAACGGACGAATTAAGCTCATGGTTTCCGAGCCTGACTTCTTTTGGGAAGGTAAACCAAGAGAGAGGAGGGTATTTTCTCATAACATCTGCATGTTGTCATCAATTTCGTCTTTACCCTCCCACACAGGCCATCAACTGCTCCTCTCATGTGTAGGGTTCTCATATGTGGGGTTGTGAGTCCACTCGCGGCTTTTATACGTAGGGAGAGGATATGGTATGTAAAAAAAAAAATTATTTCACAAAATAAGGGTAATATGGGTATTATGAAATATTAACTTTGGACCACTTTGCTCCCTTGGTAAATCTGGCCATTTTGGGCAAGAAAAATAGCATGAAAAGTGGACCCTTTTTCTTTTTCTTTCTCTTTTTTCTTCTTTTCTTGTGAAGTTAAAAACTTATAAACATGAGAAAATGATAGAAAACACTATTTTTCTATCATTTTTTTTTTATTATTTTTGGTTTTCAAGACTCACAAATAAGGTGTAAGTAATATACTCCTTATGTCTTAAAAAGAATAAAATTTTGAACAATTTAACACGAATTTTAAGACATTATAAAAGACATTTATATATTATGTTTTTATATTCTTAATATATTTATCTACGATAATTTTTATTATACTAAAAAAATATTAAATATATAATATACGTATAAATTTTTGAAACGTCTTAAAATTCATATTAAAATTTATCAAAAAATTGTGACTTACTCCGCAAGAACTATATTTGAGTCTGTGATTAACATCTTTTGATTGATGTTTTACCAAAAATAGTAATGGGCCTAAATCACCTACTCACTAAAAGAACTGGGCTCCATTGTTACCTTTAGAACCTACCCATGTGAATCCAACTGGACTCCGATATCAAATGGGTCAAGTGTTACATTAAATGCCAATAATGCCCTTGCTATCTGTCAAAAAAAAAAAAAGTCTTAACTCATCATTTTGTCTCACAAAATGATAAGTCAAATTTCATTATTTTTTGAACGGAGTGAGTACTTACGTATTACTACTTCATTTCCCTAGTTACTTTTTCAAATTTGATTTTTTTTTTTTTACAAATTTTATAAAACTAATAAACAAGTGGAATTGGTTAAGTAACATACAGTATTTTATTACTCGGCTCCACTTCGTCGGCTGTTTGCCATGAATTTTTAAAATTTTAAAAGATTATATTTTATTCATTAAATGTACTTACATATATATTTAATTATATATTTTAAATATTATAAAAAAATATATATAATACTTCATATATTTTAGAATTTATTTCATATATATAATCGTCAAATTAGGAAAGAACCGAAGAAGTATGAACAACAGTAAAATACACTTTACGATAATACCAATATTTTAGTAAAATCTGAGAGGGAGAAAAATGATAGCTTCAGAAAACACGAGTTACCCGATGTAACCTTGTAATATTTGTTCGCTACAGAAGGATAGCCTTCTCCAAGGGATAAAATAAAATAAATTGAAAATAGAAGGGTAAAGCAGGTAAAACAAAATCTGCAAATTGGAATGCAGCAGCTAGGAGTGATCACCGGTTCGGTTTTTTTCGGTACAACTCGTGTATTGAACCGTAACCGGTTCCGTGATTGCAGGATTTGCGGTACGGAAATATTTAGGTATCGAGACTTCCAGGACAAGATATTTCGAGAACAGTTCGGTATCGGTTTGTCAATCTACGAACTGCTTTTTTTTTTTTTTTTTTTAATTATTTTCATTTTTTATTGGGAGTTTATTAATTAGTTACTTTCTTGAATTTAAGCACCCAAGTTAACTTTTTAAAAATAATAAGAAATAGTGTTAATTTTTAAAATTTAGAAAAAAAGAAGAAAATATTTATAAAATAAGTACATTTATTATCATATCACGCTGCTTCTTGTAAACAATAAATCATGCTCCGAGGTGTCTGATGTTTCTATTAAGTACAGCTTTGCGACTGGTCTTTAGGGTCGAGATGCAACAATTCAATACATCAAAAAATGTATGATAACCCCCCTCTTGCATATAAAGTTTACTTTTAACATTAATCCAAATTGTAAGTGTTGTGTGAGCAAGTGATCCTCTAATGTCAAAAGGCTGAGATGTTAATTTTGTTTTAATGAAAATATTTCCTGCAAAGTCGAAGGATAGTCAAAAATAAAAAATAAAAAAAAAATTGTTTATTTTCTTTACATAAATGTTGTCTTTAGTTTTTCAACTTAAAGTTTATTAGTTATTTTGAACATGTTTTAAGATGAAAAAAAAAAAAAACACAAATTTTAAAACATATATTTATTAAATTAAAGTATTTTAATCTAAATTTCACTTGTCATAAACAACTAAAAAAAAAAAAAAACCAATACATACACCAAACCGAAAAACTAAACTCGTCTCAAATCGATATCGGTTATATTATTCGATACTGAATCACAATCGAAAACTCTGTTAATTTTGATATCAATTTAATACTTTTACTACCAATTAAAATTTTTAAATTTGAGCAATCCTCTGTCATGATCTTAGAATTTTCAAAGTCGTGCGGCGACTCAAAATTATCTTCGAGACTCGAGGCAAATCCTCTTATTATAACAGTTAACAACAAATATATAATTTGACAATAAAAAATTAATATTTTATTTATTTATGATAGTACAATGTGTCGTCAACACATATATAAAAAAATTAAATTATCACAATAATTTAGACTCATTCAAATATATTTAAAAAAATAGTACATGACACTAGCAACTACGCTATTAGCCTATATGACAGAGTATGGCGGTTGTGGGGACCTTTGTAGCTAGACTTTAGACAGGAGAGAGAGACGAGATATAAACAGCGGAGCCGTTTGTCATCTCACAAAGAAAGTGACTGTTTTATTTTATTGGTTGATAGTTGACACTTGAGACTTCTCTCTCGTTCCATATTAATTATAATTATAATATTTTTATTTTTTAAAAATTAATAAAATAAATTATTTATTTGTTTTTATTTTATTAAATAAAGCAATTTATCACAATTTAATCATGATCAAATATTATAATTTATAATTATAATTATTATTTTATTATTTAAAATTATAATATTAATATTATATTTCATCACTTTTGTTAAAGTAAATTGACAAAATAAACATTATAGAAATTTTTGATAAAATATATTATTTAATAACACCTAAATAAATATTTTCATTTTTTTATTTATAAAATGGTCTTTTTTTTTTTGTGACTTTAAAACTTGAAACGAGCACTTATGTCTTATTTTGTGAACAGTCAGTGAAGAGCAATTTTATACAACTTTTGAGAAATAATATTAGTGAAAAATGTAGCTACACTATAATGTATATTGTTTAATATATTACAATAAAAATTATATTATATTATAATATAAAGTATTATCATTTTATAAAATTATAAAAAATAAAATAATCAAAACGATATTGTTTAATAAAAATACCGATCTAACAAAATACACTTGTCTCCATAATATTATTTACTATTCTCTCCTAAATAAGAAAACAAATTGACTTTACGGCATAACAAATCATTATTACATTTAATTTTTTTTAGCATAGCACAGTAGTGTTCTTTTTAGACAAAATTAATTGACACAACAACAATTTCATTGCGACCCTATTTGACACAATTTATTTTATAATAATTTAAAATATATTTTATTAATTAAAATAAATTATAAGTTATAAAAAAAAAAGATATCTATTGCCTAACTTTTTAAAAATATATCAAAATATTATTTTACTCAACCTATGACTTTTAAATTTTTTGCTAAAACAAACATTTGTCAAAAAAAAAAAAAAAATTGAAAAAATAAGATACAAATTGAAATAATAAGTTATGCTAAACAGGACATCGTGCATCTTGATTGAGATCATATATAAGTACAAGAGAGCATGGTGTGGTTTGGTGCGGGTTTAATTTAAACCCGCACTCAAAATTATAATGCGAGTTTGAAAGAGTTTAATAACCGCACCCAACCAATTATTTGCAAATTAGTGCGAGTTTTGTCTATGCGAATTTGGTGCGGATTGTTGTGAGTTGCAGATTTACCAAAATATGTTAAAACTTAACTACAATACTCTATAGTTGATATAATAATACATTATAGGCTATTAATGTGTAATAAATAATTGAAATAAATCACTAATATACATAAAATACATATACAAAAAATAATACATGAATTGCATAAAATAAAGTTGATGAAACTTTTGACAATAGAAATGAGCACAACATTTGGGCTTAAGCTATATAACATCAATCAAGTATACATATTGTATATATATTCAAATAATATTAATTCTAAAATAAAAAGAATACCAATGACAGAAAATTACTATTAATAGTAGTAAAATATTTCATCCGTCATAAAATAAATGTAATAGTTTAATTTTTTAAGGAGTTTAAAAATAAATTTGATAATATAATTTTAAATAATATAATAGTGATTGAAATAATAATATTATAATTTTAATAGTGAAGTAGTAGTTAAAGTGGTGAGGTATAATATTGATATTTAAAATTTTAAATAGGAGAATAGTGATTAAAGTGGTAATCATATTTAATAAAATAAATATAATTTAGATAATTTATATTATTAAATTTTTTAAAAAAATATTACAATTAATATAAATATTTTTAAAAATAAATGTTAAAATAGAGCTGTGCAAGTCCATGGTGTCTCTTGAAATCTAGTATGGTAGTACTTTATCTGACAATTTTTTTCATTTTTAACCGCTACTTAAAATTATTCAGACCAAAGGTCAGGTTGACTGGACCGAGGATGGGACCCCCACACACATTGTTTTAGACTTCAGTAAACATCACGCTCTTTCCGAGAGTGGGACTAGAAATATCATTCTACTCCATTCCCACTCACCAAACCATATGTCTAAAAAGTGAAACAAGCAGTAGTTGGCTGGTGAGAGGTTGAGAAGGTGTTATCCGGTGCCGCAATTGCTAGGTTTTGTTCGTCACTCTTACTTAACGTGGCAGTATTCTATTGGATAGTGTGCATTATTGGATCCTTCCTTCTTGGGGTTACAGGGTTCACTTCCCTAGGTCCATTGGTACATTAACACGTGGTAGAATATGGTCCCTAATAAAGATGCCGATGCAGGGGATTATTACTCCCCACAATAATGTGGGAAGCGACCCAATGAGGAGTGTTTATATTGGGTATTACTGGTCCCACTATAATAAGTTGTAGAGCTGAAATTGACATTTGATCTGAACCGTGATTTTGGCAGCTAGTTTTTGAACCAGATGGAGTGTAAATAAAAATAAAAAAAAAAAAAAAAAAAACCAAAGTTAGCACGTACTAGGTAAAGTGATATTTATCATGTTAAGTCAACGTTTTAATTTGATACGGTTAGTTCGTTACAAAATTCAATCAGGTGTAAAACCTGATTTAAGTATCGAGGACTGTGTACATCTTAAAATAAATTGATTAAAATCAATACGAGTTTAGCCTAAAATAAATAAATTTATTTATTTATTAAAAATAATATGAGTTTAGGCTATAATAAATAAATTAGTTAAAAACCAATGCTACAAGTTTAGCCGTAACAAGCGTGTGATAAAGTGACTTACAAAATAGCTCAATTAAATCATGAGTTCACATGTTTGATAACTGTCATTTCATGGCAGAACTCAGCGCACATATTATTGCCAACTTACTAAGGCCGTGTTTGTAACATATTATTGTAATTGATTAAAATTTATTTTAAAAAATAAATTATATTAAAAGTATTTTTTTTTATTTTAAAAAATTTATATGTTTAGTATAACAGTATTTTTAATTTATTTAAAAAATTGATAAATAATTTTTTTTTAATTAGTAAATAAGAATTCACATAATTTATGAGAGATTGTGCTCACTCAATGGTATCTCATGCGCATTTTTGCAAAACGAAAAAGAAATCAGAGGATTGCAAACTTTGTTTTATTAAATTCGCATAAGAACATGAGATAAAGTTCACCTTGTGGTTATCAGGTGCACATTTTAAAGTTGTGACTCTACATTTCAAAAAGGAAAAACCCCATCATATGATTATAAACTTTGTTCAAGCTAATTATTAAACCATGTAAGGCATTGTTTGTCATAATTTATTTTAAAATTTATTTATTAATTAAATAATTTATAAGCAGGTAAAAATATATATATTAATTAATTTTTTTAAATAAGTTAAAAATATTAGTATACTAATTTTATAATTTTTTAAAAATCAAAGAAAATAAAAAATTTTAAAATAATTTATTTTAAAAAATAAACTATAAACCAATAAAATGAGATGCGTCACTCAGAGCTCACGCAGGCTTAGCTTGGCTGTTGGAGACCATTAAGCTTTCATCTTGGTTTATTATTGTCCCCAAGTCCCAACAACGGGGGAGGAATTCCTGCAGTCCTGCTTCATCTTAAGCGCATCTCTCATGAATCGTGCGTGTGTATGTATATATATATACATGTACGTACTCTCATCGTTTGACAATATTATATTATTATAATATTTAAAAAATAATTAAAAAATAATTAAAAAATATATTAATAATAAAAATTTTATTTATAAAATAAAATAAAATAAATAAAAATTATTTTTAAAAATTATTTTTATATGTATCTTAAAATTTACATTACATAAAATATTAGTATTTATATTATGGGAGATATAAGAAAAAGAAAAAGAAGGCGATGGTTGTATGTAATTTAAAATGCAAAACAAATACTCTCTTTATCCTATTTATATTGCAACACTTGTCTTTTTGGACGTCTTATATTATTGCAACATATTTAATTTGAAAAGTTTAATAATATTAATTGTCTAAATTACTCTTACTTTATCAAATATGACCCACCGCTTAATCATTATTATCATATTTTAAATTACTATATTATTACTATACCATATCGCTTTAAGTACTACTTCACTATTTTTCTATTTAAATAATAATATATGTGACACCTCAAAATATGAGCATCCACACCCTAACTTGAATTGTCAATTTATGAATTCCAAAATAATTTATAATCTATGACTAATCTTAAATCTACCCCTTAAAATCTATCTGTAATCTATTCCTATAGATTATAACCTGGCTCTGATACCAACTGTGACACACTCAAATCTGGGCATCTACACCCTAACTTGAGTTGTCAATTTATTAATAATTACATAACTTACAAATACATAAGATTTTAAAGTACACAATGTTATAATAAGATACAACCTATTTTGCTAAAAAAATATTATACAACACTCTTTACACAACTTATTCTTTTAGTCAATAGTACGTAGCGAAAATATCTAAACAACTGGACGTTTAGTTCATTCTCCCTAATAACTCCACTATCAGTTATCTGCCCCTAAAAGGAATATGAAGCAAATGAGTGAGCTCAAATAGCTCAGTAAGAAATACCATGACTAAAGATAACTAAAACAAGCAAAGTTATCTTTAGCCTTATAAGTCAACAAATTAAGTGTAAATGATAACATAAACATATGAAATACTGTAAAGTGTAACTACATGAAAAAGATAAGTACGAAAATAAAGCAAGTATGAATGTCTAAATTCTCCATTCTTTAAACCGTCATCAGGATATCATTACTGGATATGCCAGCATATGTGACTTTATCACACAGGTAAATTTCACCAATATCACACGTATTTGCATCTGACCAAATACAATCATAAATTAGCAATTATGCCACATATGCAATTAATATAATATCTGTACGCCCTTGCCACTCAGGCTAAGACACCCACAATTAATCCTGAATCTGAAGATCACACAAATAGTTAAAATGCGACTTTCAACTTTTGTAATGAAAGTAGCCAAATATTAACAAGATATAATCAATAAATTTAGGAATTATTGTTACTCAAATAGTAGTAACAATATATCAACAGTCAAATTGTCAACATATGTCCAAATTGTCAACATATGTTTAAGGTCAAATATAATATTAAATCTCAAACGTTTCAAAACTGAATAAGTTATTTCATGTTAGAAGAATCTATTCAAGAGGAAATGATAGCATAACGTAAAGGTCAAAAGATATTCCTTCCAGTTGAAGCCAAAAGAATGGTACTCCTTACCTTAACGCGTACTCCAAAAGTAATGTATTCCTAGGAGTAGTTGACATATAAATTATTTTGTATATTATAATATAATCAATGATGAATATATATTTACGTATATAATTTGACAATGGTTTCACAAGTTTGTCAAACATCAAATTATAATATTAAATAATTTTGTATGATTTAAGAATTATATTGAAATAAATTTATTCAAAATTTTATAATAACTTGAAAAAATATTTGCGTAAAAGTGGAAACTTTACATAAATCTTGCAAATAAGACTTCTTCTATAGAATATGGTTTTGTAAATGTACTTTGCAAGTTTTGTATGAATGTATAATATATGTTTAAAATTATTTCGTTA
>JAUMHB010095811.1:0-10675 GCA_032359685.1 Pittosporum tobira
TATGACCTTGTGTACTTATAACAAGGTCAAATACGTTTGTAAGTTGTGATATTATTAATAAATTGACAACTCAAGTCGGAGTGCGAATACCCAAATTTGAGAGTGTCACATCACAAATATTAAGTCATATCATGAAATGACAAAATTTATCGGCAATACGCAAACATAGGACCTCAAACTATAGTAAGATAGGTATATAAACACTTATTTATTTCTCTCTTCGCCCAAAAAACAAAATCACGAGTTCTAAAAAATTATCTTGAATTACGTGATTTATACCCCCAAGCACGTAGTTCAGCTGAATATGAGTTGTATTAGTTTAACCATAGGTCTCTGGTTCGAGTCTTGGGAAGACATATGTGTTTGGGAGGGATAACTTTAGTGCCTATATGGTCCTACCGGATATCGGAAGATCAAACTAAAAAAAGATTACGTGATTTATTGTAAAAGACTTATTTATGTGGAGTTATTCAAATTTTGAGTGATTTAATTTTTTTTTTTTCTCTTATCAAGTGAACACTTTCTTAATTTTCTAATATTTTATATTTGTGAATTCGTTTTTAAGACGGGCTAATAAACAATAACATGCCGAGAGATTGCCTGATCAACAATTTGACATGATTGAAAAAAAAAATTAGGAGAGAGGTGTCTTAGTTGTAAAAATTAAAAAATAAATTTCTTAAATAAAACAAAACTAAAAGTAGAATAGTAATTCATTTTTTTTCTTCTAAAACAACCATAAAGCCAATACGATTTTGACCAAATAATTAAGAATGAATTCCTGAAATTTCTTATTTGTAAGAGGTATTAGGTTCAAGTCTTTTGTAATATGCGTGAAACTTTTGTCAGAAAATTCATATAACAAAAAAGTCCACTCAACTCACTCAGAGTCCAAATTTGTTGTTTTAAATGATGTCTCATTTATTATATAAATCTAATCCAACGGTTATATTTTATAAAAAAAAATCACAGTTCTTTTTATGGTTAATAAACTTAAATGTAATATAACCGTTAGATTAAATTTGAAATAACATTTAGGATAACAAATTTGGGTCTAGCAAACAAAATCCATCATAAAAGAAGAAGAGAAAATCCACGTCAATAAAAAAAAATCTGAACAGCAATTGGGCCGAGTGGATAGAAGTTCGATTCTCCTTAAATAATATATCGAGTTCAAGTCTTGTAGATGGAAAAGATAATATTGGGAGAACTACTCCAACGTGAAATCTCACGATAATCGGAGATGATTGCACTTCTTAAACACCATTTTTGTGAAGAACCCGACTCCCAGATCAGGACTTCTATGACTTCTGGAGCCTTTTTTTTTTCTTTATTATTTTTTTAGAGAGAGAAATAACTTTTTAAGATTCTATTATAACGTATTTCATAATTAAACCCTTTTTAATATGGGACTAAACACAACAAAATTTGGGACAGGTTCACGCAATCATGCTCAATTTGCATTTGGTGAAATTTATATATGGTCAAATTCAATTTTTTAAATGGGATGAGTAGACTAACACTGTGTTCATAACTTTGGAACAAAAATAAAAATGAGATAAAGTGAATTTTATGAGAGAAAATAAGGAAAAAAAAAGTAAAATAACCTTTTTTTTGTGCATGTTTATGAATTTAGAAGGGAAAATAGACATGAAAGGAATAAGAATTTTAATATTTTTTTATATTAAGGATATAATAAGAATAATACAATATTTTAATTAAATAATTTCATCTTCCTTCCAAATTCTCTAAAAGTTTTGAGATAAAAGTTTTGGAAAGAAAACAACTCATACTTTCCTTCATTTTCTCCTACCTTCTTTTGCCATAAAAAAACTCATGAATAAGAAAAAAAAATATTAGTGTTTTAAAACTCTTTCTAAGTGTCCAAATACTCTTAGTCAAAGTCTTATCAAGTTGGTTAATTTCCGAGTAATTGTCGAGTACATCGATTATAATAGTGCTTAATATCTAAGTATTCGCTTTGGGTATTAGACCCTCACTTTACCGAGCAGATCATCTAATGAGTTTTAGAACACTGAATAATCGAATTTATAGCGTCTTTTATGCCCAGTTGTCGAAAGCTAAAACAAGAGAACATATTTACTTCCATTCTTTTCTCTTTTTTTTTTTCTTTTTAAATCTCATGAACATAATAATGTACAAGACACAAACTAGTTTCTTTAATGTGGGTAAGGTTTATGGAAGTATGCTGAATTAATTTGTACTGGGTAGAATTCACATTCGGTCAATTTCAGTTTTCTAAAAGGAATGGAAAGGGGCTAGACACACAAACTAACTATTATCCAAAAAATAAAACAGCCACAACCTTGTTTCTTTATATAATTACTAGGCCAATAATCTGTGTCGAGTACAAACTTTTAATTTTGTATTCCTAATTTTAATTGTATAAATTTAGATTAAATATTGAGGTGACTTATCTTTTTTTTTTTTTTTTTCTATAGACTAAAATAAATTTTTGAAACATCGATTTTATTCCATTGGGTTCACAAAGTATTTTTTTTTTTTCTTTTTTCCTTTTTCGACTCAAGTATATATAGTAGTTTTATAACGGAAGTTGAGTGAATTAATTTTGTTCGTAATTTTGTGACAGTATAAGATACAAAAAAATGGAGAAAAAATAAACTTTACATTGTTTTTCATGGTTTTTCTTATTTGTAATATTTTCAGGACATTCAATTGACACAACATGTTCTGAAAAATTTTTGGGATATTTTATTATTTCTTGATCCTATTTGAATTTGGTCTGAACCCCAGAAAGTTAAGTAAATAACAGACAAAAAATAGTGATTTTTCATAAAATTTATTCAAAATAAAAATTGTAAGATATTTTCCTTCTTCAGTACTTGCTACATTGACAAAATCTAAGTTTTGATAAATAAACTTAAATCATTCCAAATTTTAAAAAAATAAAATAATAATAATAATAATAATATCAACCTACACATTCATGTCAAGTACGAGCTTTTATTTTGTTGTCTCAATGTCAAGCACGAGCTTTAAAATGAAGTGGGCTGACTCTTTCTAATCTGATATAAAAAATTGGACCAGAACAAAAATTGTGCAATAAGGACGAAGTTTGTCTCTTAATATATAAAAATAAATATGGGGTGGGTTTATGCAATTATGGGGTGATATTCATATTTTGTCAAATTCAGTTGTTAAAATATTAAAATATAAATCACTTTATCAAAATGATCGATTTTACCAATGAGATTTTAGCCCAATAGTTAATTAAAAGCGAGATACTTGAGATTTTTTTATTTTTAAAAGGTCTTAGTTCGGGTTTTTCATACGCAATGTGTGGAGTTATCTTTTCCTTTATTCAACTAAGTGAAGTTTAATTTATTTTCAACCCATTATGATAGATTAATAGATTAAACTATTACTATTACCCGCTCAAAAAAAAAAATTGGTCAATTTTAAGTTTCACCGAATCCCTAGTTGGCATTGTTTATGCTTTTAGAATTAAAAATATTATTAAAAATTGATGTTGTTTAAGAGTTAAGATGTTTTCATCAATTTATTCTTTAATATAAGTTAGAATTGAAGTGGTAGTGGGTTGATAACCAATTTATTTAGCTACGTTAAAAATTTTATATTATTTTATAATTTAAAATTAAAAAATATCTTTAATTATCAAACGGACTAACAAAAATAATTATTTTAATAATATTTAAAATAATTTGTCATGAAATAAATGATGAACAATGTGAAAAGTCACATCTCATTGGTGTCACTTTACTAAAATTTTATTCTTAGATTTAGTTGATCATTTAGTTCACTTTCATTGCTCACACATTTCATCACAAGAAAAAAAGGAGGGATTTTTCACTGTACCTTGATGGAATAGACCATGCATAGGCCACTATTTAGAATCCATTAGGTTGGACTATTACTTTCCATCATTTTATTATATATTACTAAAACATTCCTTTTCATCCATAATCATCATCATCATCATCATGATGTCGATATATTAATTGCTTCATGATTGTTTGATAATCCGCTTATACAATTTTTAAAAATTATAAAATTTAAATATAATAAGAATTAATATTGAAAAAATTAATTTTCCAAATGAAATCAAACCAAAAACTTTTGTTGTGATAAATTTAAATTCTAAATTTAGTTTTTATAAACTCTACTAAACAAATCTTTAATGGATTTGAACGTTTGGCCATTAAGATGCATCACATTAAATGTTTATTTGGTAACAACTTATTGAACGTTTAGAAATTATGAAAATTCAAATGTAATAAAATATTATTTTTGATAGATTAAATATAAATTAAAAAAATTGAATTTATAATTTTAATTCTACTACATACTATCTCCATTTTGAAAAGAATGACCCATATTTATAACACTTTTCTGATACGGATTTTAAGATACTTTGAAAATATATATACACACTATATTTTTTGTTTATATGTTTTTATATTCATAACATATTTTATATATTATATTTTTTTAAATAATAAAAATATATTAAATATATAAATGTGTTTTTAAATCGTTTTAAAATTCGTACCAAAACGATGTCAAAAATCAATTTAAACCGCAAATTAATTAATAACGATCTAGTAACATCAACCAAACAAGGCCGCAATCACAACAGGGGATCCCTGCCAGTTCCCCGTTGCAGCCTTTCCTTCTAACTAACCTGCCCGAATCCGTGAACTATAAAGAAAATAATACAGCATACACCATGATCGCCCCTCTCTCTTACTTTCTCTATAAATACATATAAACACCTATTCTCAAACTCAAAACGACTTCACACCTTCTCCCCTCCCCGGCCTCTCCAAGAAACAAAAATGAGAACCGGAGTTCCTATAAACCTTTCTTCTACACTTGGAACAACCACAACATTTTCGCCACCGGCCACCACTATACAACGGTCGCCATGGCACTCGCCGGTACCGTATGTCTTCGGCGGTCTAGCGGCGATGCTAGGTTTAATAGCCTTTGCTCTCTCGATCCTCGCTTGCTCATATTGGAAACTCTCCGGCCGAGAGGAGGATCAGAGAGATGTTGAGGCTGGCGATGAGAAACCAGTGAAAGCTTTTCCGGTGGTGTACGAGGAGAAGATTGTGGTGATAATGGCCGGAGATGTGAAGCCAACGTTCTTGGCCACTCCTGCGAGTAGCCGAGTTTCTTCATTTGGAGATGATGGTGAAAAAAGTGAGAAGAGCGAGAATTTTGGGAAGAGTGAAAAGCTGAAAGAAGAGATTAGAGATGTAGAAACGCAAGAGAACCATGAAACAGGGGATGAAGGGAACCTGTGACCTACAGTTCTTCTCTAATCCTTTTTTTTCTTTTTTGCTGAAATTTTTCTTCTAATCTTTATCTGGATATAGAAAGAGGAAAAACAGAGTTTTGTATCTTCTTCGTTTTCATTTCTTTCTCTAGTCAATTTTACAAGTTTTAATTTTTTTGTTCTTTCTTTAATTTTTAAACTTCCATTTTAGTATTCTCTTGTTTGAGCATTTAAGTCGAAACATTTCAATTACGACTTGGTGCTTGTTTGGTAATTAGTGCCGGTGTTTAGACGTTATCAAATAGCGATTTACAGTTCAAATTTAATTTTAAATTTTTGTTAAAATCAAATTGAAATTGTAAATTCAATTTCTTAAATTTAAATTTAATTTATTAAGTATAATATTTTATTACGTTTAAATTTTATAATCTCTAAAATATTAAAATGTACCGAACAAAACACTTAGTCAGAAAATAGTAGTCTTAATCAATTGTTTGACTCTATAGGGAAATGTCCAGGACAGTGAAAAATGAAAACACCCTTTCCTTTCCAAGGGTAGCATGCATGTTGTGTCGTCAAACGACCAAGGTGTCGAAGAACTTCGGGTAAACTTGCGTGATGCCAAATCCCTCTTAATTTCTTTTTATGTTAAATTCCATTTTAAGAAAAAGAGAAAAATTTATCTAATTTTTTTTTTTTTTGTAAGGGAAAAAAAAATATCTAACTTAATATACTAAATAAATGTTAAATACACTTTTAAGTGACTATTTTAATATTTTCACTCCCGATCGGAAATGTGGAAGGAGCAACCAAGCTCGTCCAAAAGTGTTAGTATTATCTCACATCAGGTGTACAGAAACATTTCTAACAGTCATAAAAATATAAATAAATAAATAATTGATATAAACATATTTAGGATGCAGGTAGTAGGATGACACGTGGCGAAACTGTATTGGTTGTGGCGTCATATACATATTGTGTGTATATATATATATATATATATATAGTATATAGAAAGCAACGTGTGCTGCTACCGTGGTGTGGTGTCATATGTCCGTGCGATGCGGCAAAGCGAGGCTGCGTTCATCTTAAATGCAACTGTTTTCTACTACTACTACTACTGTAATTCATTTACTGCTATGCTACTCTGATACCGAGAGGAGTAGCTGGCCGGCCCACAGCCTCTTAAATGCAATTGACTGCGCAAGTTAATGAAATGATTCATAATGCAGTCGGTAACTTTATGTTGGAGAACGTTTTAATTGAAAAAAATTAAAAAAATATTTATGTAAAAATTATTATTATTATTATTATTATTATTTGAAAATCAGGTATCTGGAATAGTATTAAAATAAAGTGACAACAGTGAGCCCGGTTGGAAATCTTTAGTAAATTCGAGTTTCAGGTTTTAAGATCATACATACCCACCAACAGGCACCGAGTTTTAGAGTGCATAATCGTCCTTTACTACTTGGGTTTCACTCAATTATTTCTTTTATTATATACTCTATCTATCCTGAAAAGAATAAATAAATACTGATTTATTCAGATTGTCAAATCATTCGTTTTTCTCTTCAGAACACAAAAGGAGTATATACATATATATATCAAGTCCATTTTACATGAATAAAAAAATAAACGAATTCATACCATCTCATTAATAGATATATTATGTATATTAATAAATAAATAAAATAAAAAATGTAAACAAGCCTAATTTTAAGGTATTGTTTTGATTTGATGTCTCCAGAGGACTCTCTTCACGTGAATAGTGAATCTGACCCAAGTATTGTGTAAACATCAAACTTATTTTTCGAAATAGCATTGCCTCACTGTCACGTGAGAGCAAACATCAAAGTCTTCTGTGAAAGTGTCATTTTTCCGTTTTATGGTGTGCATCAACCTGATATGTGCAGAAAGGAGAGAGCAGCAAGTAAAAAGAGTAGAGAGGTGTACTCCGTATCTACAGACATTCGAACAGGAAACTTCAAAATAATTACACGCGAGGATTTTTAAGGTGCAGAAGATAAACCCAGACAGAAAAGTCTATGTCTATAATCCTTCATACTACATTACACTTGTCTAAAATCCACCATCCATTTCTCTCAAGAAGATAATCAAACCCTAGAAAATATGCTCCTAACCAGAACCGCTGAAAGAGGATCCAACCTGATTGTCCAAGAAACGGACAACAACAATAGTAATGTTGTCTGCGCTTCCTCTTTGAGATGCTTCTTGCATTAGTCTCTTTGCTGCATCTTCTGGATCCGGGATTGGCTTAACCATCCCAACTGCTTCCTGAGAAAAGATTAAAAAAAAAAAAACTTGCGTGAAAAAAAAAAAGGTGAATACGTTGGTAACTTAATGGTAATACCCACCCCCTAGCACCATTAAGTTCAATTCTCACCCTACCCCTCCCCTCCCACATTTTGCTTAATGGTACAGGGAAAAAGACACGAAAAAGTGAAGTAGGAAGGTCAGAAGGCAAAGAGTAGATATATCCCAAACTAAGAAACACCAAACCAACAGAGGAAGATCATACAGGCCGAAGGAAATGTCCCAAACCTCATTTGTGACGACATCCCAAAGCCCGTCGCTTGCAAGGATAAGAAACTCAAGTGAGCTATCAACCTTCTCTTCCTGTATTCCATTTTAAATAAAATAAATTGTGCTTCGGAAGGGTAAAACAATGTGCAGGTGAACAAAGAACAATGTTAAATATTTCCTTAATTTTTTTCAAGAAAGGAACTTGCAACCAACAGCTGCCAGTGAACAGTAGACACAATTGTTCTGAAAAGAAATCAGATGTAAAGCTACCCAGGGAATGGTACGGCTCCAGTACAAAATTCCAACCAAATAAATATACAAAAATGTACATGCATCTAAGTGCTTTCACGCAGATCACGAACAGAACATTGACACAAATATTATGTCTGTGAATTACGCCCATCAGCTTGTTCAAATTAATATGCATGAATCTCTCCATTCAACTTAAAATGAAATAACTAGAGCATTATGATATTATAAAATGAAGAAGAATAAAGGCCAAAACTTAAAAAGTCAAACGAATTTGTATGGTTAAGCATTAAGAATAGGTGCGCAGTCAGACCTTAATTTCAGGATCAGAAACAACGTACTGCTTCAAAAGTCTATCACCAAATGCACGAGAAACAGCAAGTACACCTCCAACTCTCCAAGTTCCTGCCGAAGAACTCCAGTCATCAGAGACGAGATGTTTTCCAGATCACAAGTGCATTTCCATATTATGAATTGTCACTAATAATAGATTAAAAAGAAAATTTAAAAATTTACCTGCCCACATGACAAAACCTCCAGCCTTCTCAATCCGTTGACGCTCATCAGTTTGGTCTGGTTTGTGATCTCGGGAAACGGCAATAGCTGCAAAAAATGACAAACTTTTCATCAGATGGAAGAAAGATCACATGAAACTCGAAGCATGATAGCGAGAATATCCTTGAGCAAAACTTCCAAGGTAACTGCATGAAAATAATTATAGTAAAACAGCCGCATAACTCATCTATGGTTGTTGACAGCTGCATAAAACAGAAAGGAAGAAATTGAGTCTTATACATTACGTTCTTTTTTACAGATCTGTGATGGGGTCCAATCCAAAATTCTTCCATGCAACATTTTAATTAAATTATAAAAGCATCTCAATCAGAGTACTAAGGTGTAATCTAAGTTGAGGAAATTAGAACTTTCCTGAACTAACCAGCAGTAAAACATGTTAATACAGCTACACAAAAACAAGTTGGACCCTAGATGGTGAAACTACAGACAGTAGGAGAGCACCTATAGAATGGGGAAATCAATATTTAAAAAACACTTAATTGTTGACATATTAGCATCTCAACATGAAAGGGCAAAAAACCATACCGGACCATATTGTGAAGAAGATAATCTCTCTTTGCAGAACAAAGTATGAACATTGAGTAACAATATGTAGCAGCAGATGCAGAGAATCTCATTAAGCCACATAAAAAGTTCTAAAAATGTGTAGGACAGGAACGTGTCTACACAAACCCAAGCATATATATAGAAAAAACTTAAAACAAGCCAAACTGAAATATCAGTAATCACTAGCAAAATTTTCAGGCACTACTCCGGACAATTCAATCTTGTGGCATCTCAACAAAATTCAGTTCTCACTTGTACGTTGATAGAGGTGAAACAGGTCAATTGTCATATGAGCCACGCACATAACAAATGTCCACTAACATAATGAATAACTTCCAAATCGTACCATTGCCGCCCCTGCTAATAACAGCCCTGGAATCCCCAACATTTGCAACCAGCAAACGATCACCAACAAGAATGGCAGTGGAAGCTGTTGATCCAGCATCTCTGTTCTGATTATTTTCAGATTTCAAAAACTCAGAATCTGTATGGTTGTATGCATCCGCTGCAAACAGGGTGCAGTATAAGATAAAAAGAGGACTTTAGTTGAATGGAATTAATGCAAAATGACAAAAATCATACTAGCAATAGAAAGAGAATAGAACCTATTGCCGATTTGGTATCAGAGATAAATTTTGGATGGCTGATCAGATTGCTAAACAGATTCTGTTTAACGTATTCTGCGGCACGAGCACCACCATGACCTGAAAACCCACAGAAGCCACAGGTAGAATTAGACATACGTATTAAATTGAAAAGTTATACGAGTTTCATGTATTTAGCTTAGGAAACGGAATAAACGAAAACGAACGTGCAGGAGTGTTTAAAAACATAATATTTCTACACTGATTAACCTAGACTGTAAAACGGCAGTCAGATGATCACCAACTATGTAAATGAATGACACTGGGCTTGTATAGAGATTTAAACTTATGTCCATACAAGTGAGTGAGACTGGCTATTACAACAGCGCAAGTTAATTTTCCAGTGACACTGTCTTAATCACTCATAACAGTAGTATTATGGCAAACGGTATATCACTATTTCAGAGTGCAATTAATCTATCCTTAAGCACGCCCCGAGTGATACTGTTAGTTAATATTCCCTCCTTTCCAAATTATAATAGCAATAAACTTTGAAAAATCAATTTAGAAGATTTTAAAATTCAAATTGACATGAATCCATTTTAGTAGTGAAAAACCTGTTTTTTCTAACTAATAGTACTTATTACAATAGATAGTTTACAATTTCGACAATCGTATTGACTATAATCAAATGAATTAATGTCAATTTCAATTTGAAAATGTTTGAATTTGATTTTCCAAAGTCAATAATGCTCTTATATTTTGATCGGAATTTAGTACAGGAGTAAAGAAAACCAGGTTGACGGAGAGAGAAAGAGAGAGAACTAAAGTTACCATCAAAGACTCCAAATAGCCCAACTGTCTCCCCATCTACGCCATCTATTCTCGTCTC
>JAUMHB010095822.1:0-10675 GCA_032359685.1 Pittosporum tobira
TTGTAAGACATGAATTTAATAATAAATTGGCAACCCAAGTCGGGGTGTGGATGCCCAGATTTGGGGGTGTCACAGTATATATATGCAAATTGTATGGAAAAAGATTTAGTAAAGTATCTGTTGGGGAAAAAAGGCCTCCCACAATAATTGGTGTCAATGACAAACTAAATAACAAGCCGATAAATTAACCGCGAAAATGACAATAAAAAATTAACCAATGATAAATAAGCAAACACAATGACACCAAATTTTATATGGAAAAATAACCACAAGACGAGCTCCGATTAAATCCACTCAAATAATATGAGTACAAGATTCCTTCCAAATTAACAATTGGATTACTATTACAAGAGAAAAGAGCAACAACAATACCTTAATTTATATGACTATCTAAATTAACCCACCATAAAATATGATAGAAATCCGAAACTCCAAGCTTCAATTCTCTCAACCCGTCGTTGTTTACCGATGTGCACCAAAATGAGTTTGTTCTTTTTATTTTTGTATAATCTGCTCTCATGCACATACCATAATTGCTTTGACAACACCATCTATTTATATAGATAACTTGGACACCTAATTTATTCCAAAATCAAAGTGGATTATGATCACTTTAACTCATTTTCTGATTCTAGAAATGAATCCAAATACTAAATAAATTAGGCTCCACACAAGTCTCCAACTTGTATCATGATTAGTAATACACGGAATTAAATTCCTACATAGGTTAGAAAAACCTAGCAATCTACCCATCCGAACCCATGGAGGAAGGTATCCATTACACGACTCCTTCACTTGGAGTCCATCCTGGCCACCTTTTTACAAAGGTCAAGTTTATTTCGAGTCACAACATTCATCAACATATCCGAGGCATTGTCATCCTTATAAATTTTCTTTAGCTGTAACAACTCATTATTTACCACTTTCTGAATCCAATGGTAGCAAATATTAATGTGTTATGTACGAGTATGGTATGTGTCATTCTTAGTCAAGTCAATACCACTTTGACTATCATAATATACCACATACTCTTCTTGCTTCAAACCCAATTCTTGGAAAAACCTTTTTAACCGTAAAATTTCCTTGTTTGATTCGTTAGCGGCAATATATTCTGACTCAGTTGTAGACAAAGCAATACACTTCTGCAACTTAGATTGCCATGACACAACTCCCCCTGCAAAAGTAAATAACTATCTCGAAATAGACTTTATATTTTCTGAATCACCTACTAAGTCTACATCTGTATATCCTTCCAATACTAGTTTTGAACCCCCGTAACTCAAACACATACTGGAAGTAGCTTTCAAATACTGGAAAATCCATTTGACGGCTTCCCAATGATCTCTTTTCAGATTAGACAAATAATTGGTCATGACACCAATTGCATAAGCAATATCTGGCCGAGTATAAACCATCGCATACATACTCCCTACAACATAGGAATAAGGAACTGCTACCACAACATCTCTACTATCCATGGTAGAGGAACCCATGTGATTATCAAGCTCACAATGAACTTCTAATGGTATACTAACTAACATAACATCACCCATGTTGAACTTTGTAGGTACATGTTCAATATTCTTCTTTTCTTTGAGATCCCATTTATGTCTCAATATTTTCATACCCTTAGGTAGTGCAGTCAACTCAAAAGTATCATTCTTGTGTGAATAATCCATATTATCCTGCATTGCTTTGATCCTGCAATGCTTTTCCTTATGAGTAGCGACTACTTGATTATTAACAAGCTCTCCCTTTTTAGCAACCATAACATACTCAGATGAAGGAAACATGACTGATGGTCGGTACTCCCTGGTGGATCTCCTGAGGTGAGTATCCTCAATCTTTGGCTAGGGAGTTTCTCTCCCTACTCAACACTCTCTGTATCTGATCCATCTTCATTACATGCACTTGACAATTCTGACTCGATTACTTTTTCATTCTATAACCCTTCTCCATTTGTGTCAACCTGTACCGGAGAAGAACATGTGTTGAAATCCGTAGGTATATGACTCTCAAGTTGTGTAAATTCATCATAATACTAATGTTCATGGAATACCACGTCTCTGCTTCTGAACAACTTCTTTTGTTCGGGATCCCACAACCTGTAACCGAATTTTTCATCTCCATAGCCAACAAATATACAAGGAGTAGATTTATCATCAAGGTTTAATCTCTGCTCTTTGGGGACATGTGCAAAAGCCTTGCATCCAAATACCCTCAAGTAAAAATAAGACAGACCCTTCCCCAACCAGACCTACTCTAGAATTTTAAAATCCAAAGGCGCTGATGGAGATCTATTAATAAGGTGGCAAGCAGTACAAACAGCTTCACTCCAGAATGACTTAGGCAACTTAGTCGTTCTTAACATACATCTGACTCGCTCAACAATAGTGCAGTTCATTCTTAGCCACACCATTATGATGTGAGGTGTCGGGAATTATTTTCTCATGTGGAATACCGTGTTTAACACAATAGGATGCAAATTCCTTTGAAGTATATTCCCTTTCATTGTCACTACGAAGACACTTTAAACGTTTTCCAGTTTCTCTTTCAACCATGACATGAAAATTCTTTAAATGATTAAACACATGATCCTTTGTTTTCAACAAATACACCCATACCTTACGTGAAGTATAATCAATAAATGTAACAAAATATTTGTTGCCACCAAAGGACTCTACTTCAGTAGGTCCACACACATCAGAGTAAATTCTCTTTAGTACCTTTGATTTTCTTTTAGCGGAGCTACTAAAAGAAACTCTATGTTATTTGCCGAACAAACAATAATCACAAGTGTTTAGAACAGTAATGAGAGACCTCTTTGATAACATATGCAGTCCTTTCTCACTCATGTGACCAAGCCTCTTGTGCCAAAAATTTGGTGAAGACTCATCTTCCATTGCATTTAACTCACCATATATCACATTGACACGAGTTTTATACAATTGACAACATGCAACACCTCTTGCAACTACCATGGAACCCTCAGTAAGTTTTCATACACCGTTGTCAAAATAATTCACAAAGCCTACTCTATCTAACTGCATACCAGAAATCAAGTTAAGACACAAATCAGGAATATGTCTTACATCTTTCAAAGTAATAGTGCAGTCAACATCAATCTGAATGCAAATGTCGCCAATACCAACTATCTTGGGCCAATCAGTATTATCCATCTTCACAATACTAAAGTCTCCAACTTTGTATGTAGTGAAGAATTCTCGATTGAGAGTAGCATGATACGAAGCTCCTGTATCAATAACCTAATCAATCTGCTGATCTACAACATTTAAGCATTCCTCTTCCTCGAAAAAAAGAATCACAACATCTTCTGTGAGTGTACCTACAGTATCCTTCTCATCAGCGTTTTGATGTTCACTATTCTTCTGTCTATTTAACCAGGTCCTACAATTTCTTTTGTAATGACCTTCTTTCTTTCAGTAGTAGCATCTGTTACCATCTTTAGTCCCTGAATTGCTCCTGTGATTTTTACTTTTGTTGCGTTGTTTGTTCCCCTTGTTTGATCCTTTGTAATTTCTTCTACCCCTGTTTTCCGAGACAAGAGCATGTGCATCATCATCCGTTCCCTACTCCTTTCTCTTTGTCTCCTCATTTTGCATCATGTCTTTAACCATCTGTAAGGTTATTTTTCCCTCAGGGGCTGAATTACTTAGCGACACAACCAATGTCTCCCAACTGTTAGGCAATGAGTTGAGAAGTAAAAGTGCCTGAAACTCGTCGTCAACGTTCAGCTTCATAGTACACAACTGGGTCACCAAGCCCTGGAACTCACTCAAATGCTCAGAAACATTGCGTCCGCCTTTGTACGTCAAGTTCACAAGTTTCTGAATCATAAAAGCTTTATTTTGTGCATTCTTCTTTTCATACACTGACTCCAACTTTTTCCAAAGATCATGAGCATTAGTTTCTTCAGAAAAGTGGTAAAAAAATACTATGATCAATCCACGGCTTGATCTGACCAACATTCTTTGAGTTCATCTTCTTCTAGTCAAATTCAGATATATCCGTAGACTTCTTTCCCTCGTTCTCTAAGGAATCAAACAAATCCTTACAATAAATGAGATCCTTCATCCTAGCTTTCCAAATTCCAAAATTTGTCGATGTTAATTTAATCATGACAATGGTTGAGTTATCCATTTAATTACCCAGACCACAACCAAAACAACCAAAGCTCTTGATATCACTTGTTATGGAAAAAAACGTCTCCCACAATAACCGTTGTTAATGATAAATTAAATAACATGTCGATAAATTAACCACGGAAACGACAATAAGAAATTAACCAAGGATAAATAAACAAACATAATAACACCAAATTTTACGTGAAAAAATAACCATGAGACGAACTCCGATTAAATTTACTCAAATAATATGAGTTCAAGGTTCCTTTCAAATTAACAATTGGAATACTTTACAAGAGAAAAGAGTAACAACAATACCTTAATTTAGATGACTGTCTAAATTAACCAACCACAAAATATGATAGAAAACCGAAGCTCTAAACTTCAATTCTGTCACTCTTTCTCTCAACCCATCGTTGTTTACTAAGTTTGCTCCTTTTATTTTTGTATAGCATGCACTCATGCAGATACCACAATTGCTTTGACAACACCATCTATTTATATAGATAACTTGGCCACCTAATTTATTCCAAAATAAAAGTGAATTATGATTCACTTTTAACTCATTTTTTGATTCTAGAAAGGAATTCAAATTCTAAATAAATTAAGCTCTACACAAGTCTCCAACTTGTATCATGATTAGCAATTTAAGGAATTTAATTCCTAGATGGGTTAGGAAAACCTACATCAGAATCTCATCCTGGACAGAGCGAACCTAGAGTGCGGCGGATCTTGCAACATCAAGTGTTGGGGACATTACTTGATAAACGTTGAATTGGATATCGATGCAGAGGAAAGTTTTTATCCTACTGTTTGGGAGCCTGTTAAGTTCGTAGATTTGTCAGATAAATCACTTAATTTGGAAACATGGAGTTTGCGTTTTAGATTAATGTGGCTATAACTTATTTACATTTTTTCCCCAGAACTTAATAAAAATGCGTTTCTCGTAGATGCATCATGATGATAATTCCAATTATTTGTTGGTCAGTTTACCCTTCTTTTTTAATGCATCAAATCATGTGTTTCAAAATGAGTCCGGACGATTCGGGAACAAATCAGATGTGACTATTAAATAAACGGGCAAATTCAAGCTAATTCTAAAATTCGTATATTATATCTAAACAAACCAAATATGATCAACTCAATGTTTGATCATATTATATTCCTCATTTTTGATCGAGCTACTAGATTAAATAATTTTCCTTTAATTTTGTGTGAAAAGATTCAATTTGACTTATTCTTTGGGTTGGGAGAGGGATGAGTGGTTAAGTGCTTGTTTGACAGTTGTTTAGAAAATCATGGACCCAAACACAACAAAAAATCATGTATAATCTAAATCTAAGTTAAAAAAAAAATTAAATTTATAGTTTAAATTTAATTTTAATAAAAACTTAAAATTAAATTTACACTATAAACTGCGGTTTGCTAAGTTTGTAATACCCCTACTTAAACGCCTGTGTTTCTTGAGCTACTCCGTTTATTAAATCAAGCAATACTTGATTTTTCAATGGTTTCCTCGACTCTTTATTTCGATTCTTCCTCGTCTCTGCATCTTTGTTAGATTTGTTAAGTTGTTATTGATTAGCCTACCGACTTGTAATTTTTACTATGTTCTATGTATCAATGTACATAAAAATTCAAGTCGATTGTTTAGAAAACGAATAGAATCCAAGCATCATTACGCTCGAAGGTGTTTGACTCATTTTCAGTCCTAGAACTGACTAGAAGCAAACGAACGGACAAAAAGGGGGGATATGCAAAAACTAGATACTGATGCAGCTGCAGCTGCAAAATTAGTTTAGGAGAAAAATATTGCCAAATCCCCTGTGGCTGCAAGATCTATTCGTAAATCTAGTTTATAAGACTTACACCACACGCATCCAATCTGAACAAACAACCAACACAAATGGGTTGGTTCAATAGAACGGAACCACTTAACAAATGTAAGATGGCCGTTCAAAATTCCATCATTTGCTAAATTATCCCGATTGAAGGTACAAGTTTCATGTAATATGAATTAACATGGCTAAAGTAAACCCACCAAGACATATATATGGGGCATCAAAATATTTTAATGTATCTCAAGTTTAAGAAAAATAGCATTCTATAGGAGTTTTATCATCCTAAAAGGCCTACTTATTACCCAAGGAAGTTCATGATCACCAAATGAAGCACCAAGTTGCAAAGAACAAAATCTGCAAATGCACGCTCAGGAGGTAAATCCTGCAATTTGACGAATAACATGTCAAAATATACAATATAGAGCAGCAAAAGTTATTGTGTGTGTGTGTGTGTGTATATATATATATATATATGGGATGCAATTAACAGCTAGAGGTGGCTATGGATGCTATCAAACCAACCCATCTCAACCATCCAATTACATGATCCAGCGGCTCACATTAGACTGTCTGCCAATATTAGTTGCGGACCTTAAAGTCCTGTCCGCCATTATTTTTGGCGGATGTCCTCCATTATCAATGGTGGAAGTCAACTCATTTCGGTCAATAGATCATATGCTGGAAGACTGAGATTAGTTGGTTGGGTATCGATCCACATCCACCTCTACCTGTGGTTCTCAATCCCACACACACAAACACACAAAAGACCTTATGATTTCCATTCTCGACAAGTGGTTTTCAGGATTTGTCATTAACAAAAATAAATGAGGAAAGGAAGGGAAATCTAAAGTGAAGGCTTACCTTAAATTCTTTGTTTTCTTTGTTCACTTGGATGCGAAGACAAACTGTTGCAAGCAATTTAGTAAGTCTCAAATCCATTCTATAATCCCTATCAGAGATGTTCAATATTAAATTATGCTTACCAGCTAGGACTGCTGTCCCAACACAAGAGAGTACTCCGGACAGGAAAGAGTTGAACGGGAATGATCCAACAAAAGCCATGTAGACTACCTATTCAACAGCAAAAAAGTAATTGGTAGGATGGTATCCCCAGTAACCCGATTTGATATATAGTACAACCAAAGACAAAAAATAATTGTTGTCTTCCCTCCATTTCACATAATGTAACTTTTCATAACTTCATATAGATTCAGGAAGCATACTTTTATCAACTACAAAGTTAATTTATGTTTTTTGTTCCTAAACAAAGGGACCATTTTTAATTGCACAAGTTTCCCTCTTATTGCGCAACAAGCTTTAAGGATTTACCTTACAGAATGGAACCCGTTTTATTTGCACAATGTCCTTTACTACACAATTAATCTGAAGTCCCAAACAATTTGTTGACTTTGAAGAAAGCAACTTCCATTTGAAACAAAGGGATAAATTCAAGTCGCTTTTTGGTGAAAAGGAGGTAATACAGGACATGGTTCAATCTTCTACATGTAGTATTGCAGCATTGCAGCTAAGCAAGTCTATGAGATTTTCCTTTTACACCTTGGATGCCAAGGGTCGATATACTAATGTTTAGCCAATTAACATAACTTGCAAGTGTACCAATAAAAATGAATACTTGAAAAAGATAAATAGTAAAAGGAAATCTTTTTCTCGAGCTCGGCTCGTTAAGTTAAACAAGCTTCTAATTGATCTCGAGTTTTAAATGAGCAGAGCTCAAGCTTGCTTGCTAAAGCTCGATTCGTTTAACACCCCTAGGTTGTCCATGCAACATTGCCCAAAAATTAACATATAGTTTAGTGTCTCAGGATATGTTTATAATGGATTTTGAGTGTGTACAGGCCTTATCACAGTATCATATGCCACATGCAATAATGTAAATATGTCTGCTAGAATGAGAAGACAATTACTATGGCAATCAAGATGAGTGTTTCAAGTTTCAACATTGCTGCGACATATATTCCTCAGCTACCCTTTGTTAGGAGGATAGTTTAAGCCATTTGAATTTCAGCTAAAACTGTAATAATGACACTTATTTTGTAGGGGATAACAGGTTTACGAGGAACTATTTGCATTGTATGAAGTGATGGAAATACCTCAATTCCAGTTTTCCTTTCGTAGTAACATAAAACTTGATCGTAAGCTTAGCCACAAGAGTACAAGAGTATTTCATTTTACAGGCAAACATAGAGTACAAATGTACAATGACACATCTATTCCACGAAATCAGTCTTTTAAATCAGATTATCGAATCGAATGGATAAGTTCTAACACCAGTGATCCTTGCCTATTTTTGTTACTCATCATCAAACAAAATATTCCAAATATGATACTTCAACGATGAAGTAGATAAAGAGGCTAGCCATCATCTACTAATCTGTTCAAGCGATTAAGTAGATAACACACTAGGATATACGAATACACGATAAACGTTGATATGAACCAGCTCCCTAGCTGTTTTTCTTTCCCTACTTATAGTCACTATTTGCAAGCCACGTCAATTTTTTTGTTGTCATGAATCAACAATACATAGAACACATAAGGAATAAGTTTTTATAATCGAGGACGTCAATACATCCAAGCTACCCCATAAATACAGCTAAATTACTTCCTAGTTCAATCTGGAAACATGCGTTATCAATCAATTACACAATAGAAATAGCCAATTTTGAAAAGATCATGTACCATTTGAACCGAATGGGGATTTAAATAGAAAAAATTGAAACTTTATAGAATCCTAAAAATGAGGAATAGGTTCAGATCTATTATAAGAAGGAAAAGCATAGAAATGTTTACCTGAATGAGAGCAGTGGATACGGCGAATATCACGTACAGATCGATGATCTGCATCAATCATAGTAGCCAGAGTGAGAATGCATGTGTGATTTGTATATATACAGCTTTATATATGTACATATAGAGAGAAACGTTGACCTTGAGGTTAGTGGGAGTGGCGGCGTAAGCAGAACGGAGTGACTGAAAGAGGGCTTGAGCATCCTTACTCGTCGACGACGACGACTTCGCCATTCTCTCTCTTTCTATTTCTGCGCTGTGAGTGTTTACGAATTGAGGAAAATGGAGCTGTTAAAAACCCTGATCAAAGTTTTAAGAAATGTAAGAATTGGATTTCCAGAAACGAAGTCCACGACCGTTGGCCTATTAGCTCAGCTGGTTAGAGCGTTGTGCTGACAACGCAAAAGTCGCAGGTGCAGGTTCGAAACCTGCATGGGCCAAAAAACTTATTATTTAGATTTTATTCTTTTTTTTTTTTTTTTTTTTTTTCATTTTTTTTCTTTTCGCATTTAATTTATACTAGCATATTTCCAATATAATCGACATTTTACAAATCTTTTCAGAGATCCAGATCCTCTAAAGTTCCTAGTAAACTTTAAAATTTGGATTTCTATAAATCTCAATCATCCATCTATAATTAAGGATGAGATTGTGACACATAATCGTTATTTAATTTTATTTGTCACATAATAATTTAGGCAGCTTTCAAATTATTCTTTCTCTATTCTCCTTATTTTTCTTCCTTTAATTACTTCTCCATCTTTCTTAAATTATGATTAATAATCATTTTTCACACCACCATCTCTACGTACGTTAGCTAAAATAAATATTATAAAATTTTTATTTTTTTAAGACCACAAGATTTTCTTTTTTGAGTGGCGGAGATGGCGATCGTTTTAGATTTGAGATTTTTTTATTATTTATTTATAATTTCATGTATACAAATTTGAATTTGAAGTTGAAAATTAACTCAATTTCGATATTAATATCTTAGAAATTCGATTAAATCTTTTTAACTATTAGTTTAGAAAGTTTTAACAATCATTGATTTTTTTTTCCATGCTTGACTAATTGAGTTTGAAATTTATCTGTAAAATTTACATGACATTTGAGGGATTCCGTGACTACTTTATGGTACTACTCTATTTTTACGATTTTACTATTTTAAAATATAATTTGTATCAGAGACACTACTCTATTTTAATGTGTAAATCAGTAAATTTGTACTAGAGACGGAAAGTGCTCTATTTTAATGTGTAAATTGATAAATTTGAGTCGACCGCAAGTCATCAATTAGTTAGTTACAATGATCCTTCAAATAATAATAATAATAATAATATATTACATCTGGTCTCCATTATTTAAGAAAAAAATATAAAATAAAATTTTACATTAAAATTGAGTAATTGTTGAAATAAAATGTGTCATGAATATAATGAAATCTAAATTAAAATTAAGTAACGGTTGTAATGAAATGTGTTCTCAAATTTTAGTTGAAAATAAAAATAATTTAAGAATAAGAAATGAATGTTTATTCATCTCTCGGAGGATATAAGTTTTGTTTATTCCAATTTTAATCTCATTTTCAACTTACGTTTTAGTACTAGCTAACCATTTTATTATAATTATGACTCGATTTTAATTTAAAATTTTATTTAATTTATTTTTTGAAAAAAAATTAAAAACCAAATGTAAATAAGGATAAATTTTAAACTTTTTATTTTTGAAATTGGATAAATTATTAACTGATTCACCCTCGTTTCTATTTTCTACAAAACTTTATTTTGTACTTAATACTTACCTAACATCTTTCCAGTCTATTTTCTTTTGTTCATATTTTTTTATCTCAATTTTTTATTTTTTACATATTTAATTATAATT
>JAUMHB010095843.1:0-10672 GCA_032359685.1 Pittosporum tobira
ATATAAAATTGTGTAATAAATATATTAAAATATATTTATCAATTTTATATTATTGAGGATTTTGAAAATTTTCAACATAATCAACTAGCGACTGATCAATAACTGTACTATTATCAATTATTTATGTGGTTATTAAGTGGTAGAATAATCTTTATTTAATGGTACAGCAATGGTTTCGTTACATATGTATTGTAGCATTAGTCTCCGCAGTTCACAAACTGGTAGTTCACAGTAAGATGTCCTGCAGCATTGCCGCTTCCATCGGTGTCCAGTTGCTGAAACACGTTAACATCCAGATCTAGGCCACCATTAGCGCATTGGTCCACAATTCTCACCGTTGCCTGAGCTCCTGTGGCGGTGTTAGTCACCTGTGCATACATGATTGCTTTGAAATGTCAACAATCTTATATTTTTTGCATAAAATTGTACCAAAAGCAACGATTTCAACATACATTTTTGCACACCCAGAGCCTTTTTAAAACATTCAAAATTTTATACCATGAAAAGAAGTTTAGGTTTGGCAAAACGAAAGGTTAAAGAGTGACTGATTATTATATATATAAATTGATTTAATCTTAGGCATTAGTTTTTCAAACTTCTTTAATTAAACAGTACAACACCATGATGTTTTTCGGACATAAGGGCACAAACAATTCATATCAATACTTAAAGAAAAAAACAGCAGCTAGATCAAGCTTTGAATATAAAGAAAGTTGAGTCTATTTCTTACGCTTAAGCACTTTCCACATGAATCCTGGCCATGAGGACCGGCGGGGCCACAAAAGGCGGTCCATCCGTACTTGCTCCGCCATGCAAGGGGTTTGTCGGCATCCCATGTTGAGCAAAAAGCACTAACAGCTCTCAAATCCCACCCATTATTCTGCGGGTTGTACAAATGGTATGTGGCTCGTACGTTAGACGCACTCTCACCGCCACCGTCCGTGGGGCCACTGGACTTGCAGTTGCTCTGACAGTTATTGGAAGGTAAACAGTAATCATCTGTTGTTCCACAATAACCATATTGGCTACAGCAAAGGTTGTTTGCACATGTCTGACCCCCGGCTTGCCGACCGCATTGTTGTGCGGTGGCACCCACCACCAGAGAGAGCAAGAGCGCGAAACATAAACTCTTCATCTTCATTTCTATGTATGTCTAGATTATATCTCATTATCAGGTACATCCATGTCCTTATATAGTTGTGTTTCTGAAAAGTTTTCCGAGGGAGCTTTTGACCTTGTCAACGACACGAGAACACCGACCTTGAATTCGGCAAAATGAAATCGTAACTATAAGTTGCATCTTCAATATCATTGACTATTAGAATCGTTTTCTAATAGTCAATGCTAGATAGTTACTAATTTCATATTTTTAACTCAAAATCCAAGTCGGAAATGTAAAGATATCTTTACGAAACCGACAAGACCAGTGGAAGCGTCGGATAAAAATGTAAAGTTATTACCCTTTATTTTTATTTTTTAGAAATTTAACGTCAAGGACAAGACTTTTAGAATTAAACCCTAAATTATATAAATTTATTCAAATTAAACATTTTTTGTTAAAATCTATCCAATTTTGACTCGAAGATGACATGTGACTTTCAAATTCATTTTTATCATAATAATTTAGACCTATCATATAAACCTTACAAAAATTCCAGTTCAAATCATGCAAGTAAGAATTTTTTGACCATTAAATTAGGAAAATGTCCATATGGCTCAAGGTTTAATATTTAAAGTTTTTTCTTAAGGTAAGGTTTAAAAAACGAAAAAACACAGTCAAACATGCTTATACGCATAACAGAAAACTAGATTGAGTCTTTCTTTTATTTTATATATATATATATAAAGATAACATCTAGACTGTATACTTTTCAAAGGAGGAGTAATACACAATTGTTACATATACTTCCTGAAGATGAAGGGGTTATTGACTAAATTTAAGGCAAATTGGTCAAAGAACCATTAGACGAAAAATGAGGTTGAAGATTTGTCACCGGACACCTATGCTATTCAGGCGACACCATTAATTATCGTTGGAGTACTGTCTTAGGGTAAAACCACTATCAATTCAAGAATTGTGATTATGAAAAATTTTACTTTTAAAAAGAAATTGAACCCCATCAATAGAAGTCCTCCATATGGCCGCAAATACGTACGAATATATGGCGAAGAGGATTTCCGGTCATATGGAGGACTTATAATTATGTACTCCATTCATTTCAAAAACATTATTAAAATATTTAAAATTCGTAAATTAAGAAAAAATATTTTTGATGAGAGAAAAATAATTTAATTGACTAAATATTTGAGTATCCCCTTAAAATTCTTCTTTTTTGGACATACACCACATATTTTTATTGATATATGTATCTATCATTCATTTTGAAACTAAAAAATAAAAGGTGTCCGACTTCATTATTTTTAAAATGGATGGAGTATATACGAATATATACTACATAACTATGTATATGTAAATTGTCGAGTTAAATGGTCTTAGGGGCACGTTGGGTATATGTCATATTGGCCCATAAATTTAAGATTTGGCGTCATGTGACTCATCATCCATTATGGCGCTGATCGATAAACATGTACAATCTTGGATGACCGATTGTCATATGACAAGTTTATGCCGAGATCAATTATCCAACTGGCAATTAGATGGATAGGGAGGGGGTTCCTCGTGTTCAAATAACCACAAGTGAGCAAAAATATGGCGCCCAAAGTTACAATTGCCGCATTAAAGGGAAACTCAAATAAGTAAGATTTACTCATCTCTAAAACATTCACCTTTCCAGCCTCCAAAAACCTTCTACTTCAACTCTGAATCTCTCTCATCACTAAAAACAGGAGGATCATATCCAGCTACCCTCCCCACCAAATATCTATTTATCAACTCCATTACCTTATTACAACTCCTCTTTGAACTTAAAATCATAGGTCTACAATCTCCTTGTACGACTTCTGCATCTGAACATCATTACTGATCAGTGCTTATTTTTTCTATATTTTCTCATGATTATTTCCTTAATTTATTATTAAAATGTATGGATTGGGCTTACATATCCTTGTTTGGACTAACAAATCATCAATCCAAGGGATTATATTGTTTCTATTGTTATTTGGCTTGTAATGTACATAATTGGGTCTAAAAAGGCTTATTTTGGAGAAAAATCAAGTTTGACCTAATCCCGGACGGACAAGAATTGCCAGAACCGAAGCAGGAAGCAAAAACCAAAATCCAGGGGACCCTACGGCCAAGCTTACGGTCGTAAGCTTAATCGTAAGGTGGCTATACGGCCGTTTTGATGAGTGTAAGCTGGCCCGTGAGGTTTTACACGATTTCTGTTGACTTTTTCAGAGAGCTTTGACCTATGTGATTTCAGGCTTTTCCAAGGTTTTTGACATGGACCAAAAGACGGGAAACCTAATTTGAGTCAACTTGTGATTAGTCCCATGATGAGAAGCTATATAAACCCCCTCTTAGCTCAGATTTCCATAATCGATAGATCGGAGAATACAAAGATGGGAAGATTGAGAACTCAAGAAGACGGAGACCGGAAGGCTGTCAAAGACATATTCCCGCCGACTTCTCAATGGTTTCTTCTTTCTTTTCAATTATTTTCTGTAACCTAATTATGTTCTAAATACTTTTGTACTAAGATTAGATGGATCTTGCCCATGAGTAATTAAAGTTATCGTTTTTATCATGCTCTTATGGATCTATTTGTTGTGGTATGTTTTATGAGTTTAATGCTTCTAAATAATTAGCTACTATTTAAATTCTTCTAAATAATTAGCTACTATTTAGATGATCTTTCGTCATATAATTGAAGTACCGAGAGGAGAAGATTAGTGAGTGCAAATTAAGACATAACCATAGGTTAAACTTTGCTAGAGATAGTTCAAGGTGACTTGTGCGATTTCGGTAGTAATTATACTTATGTTAATGAATCAGGGAATTTTTAAAGAACTTAATGCTTTTCAAATTATTTAAATTTCACATGGAGACTGTGAGACTGATAAGTTGAATTAGGGATGTTATAACTAGAGATAGAGTAGGTATCAAAAATTGGGAAGTTCTACTGTCACAACAGATAAAATCTATAACTTGCATGGTAAATCAGTTGGCTTTAATTATGAATGGGTAAGTGAAATTGAAATCTTAGTACTATTTTCTCTATTTGATAAAACCCCAATTTAGTTTTACCTAGTCATTAATTATTTAATTAGTTAATTTTAGTTTAAAAATTAAACCTTTATGTAATTGTTAGATAAGAAAAAGAAATTCTTAATTGGTATATAGTTGATAAAATTAGTCCTCGTGGGATCGGTATTGTTTATACTATAACTTGACTGGTTTGCCTTGCACTTTTCATCCGACCAAGTTTTTGGAGCCGTTGCAGGGGACTAAATTTTTTTCCAATTATTATCATAATTAGAAATTCTTTAATTTATCTAATTTTTATTTTTAATTTGTTTTTTTTATTTATCACTTTGTTTGCTTGTATAGATTTGGCTGCTCAGGTCTAGGTTTAGTGCACGCTACGGAGGAGTCAAGGCAGAGATTTAGCAGATTTTGATCCGAATCCAGAAAGAACTCTATAAAGGTGATTGAGGGAGAATAATCTAGTTCAAAGGAATCTAAATTCAACCTTTGACTCTGTAAAGACTACTGCAAAACAACATGACTACACAATGCAAGGAGGCAAAGACGAGATCGTGTTGTTAAAGAAAACGATGGGCGAGTTTTTCGTGCCCTAATTCTAGGATTGTTCATCAAGCATAACAAGGCCTGCAATCCAAGCAAATACTTTTGAACTCAAACCAAGACTGATACACATACTTCAGAGTGCAGGACAATTTCATGGGCTACTAAATAAAGATCCAAATCTCCACTTACAGAATTTTCTCAAAATCTGTGACACGATCAAATTCAATGGAGTCTCTCATGATGCGATAAGGCTCAGGTTATTTCCATTCTCACTATGTGAAAAGGCTAAGTCATGGTTGACTTCACTGCCTGCAGGTTCTATCACCACTTGGGAGGAGATGGCCTAGAAATTTTTCAGCCAATATTTTCCTCCTTCCAAGTCAGCCAAGATGCAGAATGACACTACCACATTCATACAACTAGATGGCAAATCATTATTTGAAGTATGGGAGATATTTAAAGAATTGATAAGAAAATATCCACATCATGGTTTACCGGTCTGGATGCAAGTGTAAACATTTTATAATGGGTTACATCCAATCTTGCGAAGTATGATAGATGTTGTAGCTGGCGGAAGTATTAACCACAAATCACCTGAAAAGGCCTTCACTTTGATGGAAGAAATGGCTGCCAATAGTTATCAATGGGCATCCGAGAGATTCATACCGAAGAAGGCAGCTGGAGTACATGAGGTGGAAACCATTGCGGCACTAAATGCAAAGATAGATGCGCTTACTAGAATGTTAAACTCCTAAAATAACAATGTTTGAAAGATCCAGGGAGTTTCGTGCGACTTTTGTGGTGGTGACCATGCGAGCAATGATTGCCAAGTTGGTAACACTTTTGCTATTGACAACGTTAACTATGTTTCAAATTTTGGCAGATCATAGAATAATCCCTACTCAAACACTTACAATTCGGGATGGAAAAACCATCCTAATCTATAGTGGGGCAACAAAAACAAGGTACAAGACCACCTCCTCCATGTAACATGGAGAAACCCCATTCACATTTGGAGGACTTGATTGAAAAGTTGGCCAAAACGGTTGATGAAGGCTTTAAGAACACTAATGCATGGATCCATCACCAAGAGGCCACCATTAAAAACATTGAAAAATAGGTGGGCTAACTAGTGCAACAAATGACGATGAGACCTCATGGTTCTTTACTAAGCAACACCGAGAAAAATTCGATGGATCAACCAAAAGCCATCACACTACGAAGAGGTAAAGAATTGCATGAGGCAGAAAAGAAGATTGAAGAAGAACCAGAAGAACAAAATGAGGAAGAACAAGAGCAGACACACATATAGTTCTCATCTTCTAATAAACAAAAGAAGGAGTCAAGCTCGAATCCTTATACTCTTCCAATTCTATATCTGGGGTGACTCATAAAGAAGAATCAGAATTCACCCTAGTTTTCTAAATTCATTGAAGTATTCAAGAAACCTCATATCAACCTTCCGTTGGTTGATCTCCTCAATCAAATGCCAAATTATATGAAGTTCTTGGAAGATATACTTTCAAATAAAAGAAAATTGGATGATGGTGTGACCGTGAAGCTGAATGAAGAATATTATGCTCTCTTACAGAACAAGCTACCACCAAAACTAAAGGATCCAAGGAGCTTTATTATGTGATTTGGGCTCAAGTATTAATCTAATATCGTATCCGATCCACATGAAGCTTGGGGTCGGAGAGATCAAGGACACTACAGTATCCCTTCAGTTAGCGGACAGATTAATCAAATATCCTAGGGGTATTGTGGAGAACGTACTGGTGAAGGTAAATAAATTTATTTTTCCAGCTGACTTTGTGGTGCTTGAGATGGAGGAAGATGTCGATTTGCCAATTATCTTAAAAAGACCTTTCTTAGCAATTGGAGGGGTCTTCATAGATGTGCGAGAAGGAGAATTGGTGCTACGACTAGGAGAAGACAGAATCAAGTTCAATGTCTTGAAAATAATGAAGTGCCCCAATGAAAGAAGCGATGTGTAGATGATTGACGCTATAGATCGGGAAGTGGAACATATCTTTAATTTCACCAGTGCAGGAGATCCACTTTTGAACTCTATAGTGCAGGAAGTTGAAAAAAGATTTGGTTGCAATGAGAAAGAAGAAGCTCTTCAATAGTTACAGGCAATTAGACCCTGGCTGAGGTCCCTAGAGCCGAAATATAATGAACTAACAACGGAGGATTCTAAGCCACGACCATCAATTTAGGAACCACACACCATGGAATTAAAGAGTTTACCTCCTCATTTGAAATATGCTTTCCTATAGGGTACTAACTTGCCCGTTATTATTTCTTTTTTGTTGACAGGTGAAATGGAAGATAAGTTGCTGAGGATTTTGAGGGATCATAAACGAGCAATTGGATGGCCTATAGCCGACATCAAAGGAATTAGTCCTTCAGTTTGTATGCATAAAATTTTAATAGAAGAAAAGTATAAAATGGTTATCCAACCATAAAGGGGACTTAACCCAAAGATGCAAGAAGTTGTCAAGGAAGAGGTGATCAAGTTACTCGATGCAGGGATCATTTACTCAATTTTTGACAGTTCATGGGTAAGCCCGTACACGTTATTCCCAATAGAGGAGGTATGACGGTCATCCATAATGAAAAGAATGAATTGATTCCTGCCAGAACCGTCACCGGGTGGAGAGTATGTATAGATTACCAAAAATTGAATGACACTACTCAGAAGGACCATTTTCCTTTACTTTTCATAGACCAAATGCTTGAAAGACTTACGGGATACGTATATTACTTCTTTTTGGATGGTTATTCTGGATACTTCCAACTTCTAATTGCTCTAAAAGATCAAGAAAAGACCACCTTCACATGCCCATATGGAAAATCTGCATAAAGAATGATGCCCTTTGGCTTTTACAATGCACCAGCAACATTCCATAGATGCATGATAGCCATATTTTCAGAGATGATAGAGAGTTGTATTGAAATATTTATGGATGACTTCTCTGTGTTTGGCTCTAGTTTTGACAAATGCTTACATAATCTGGAACTAGTTTTGCAAATTTGTGAAGAGACAAAACTAGTACTGAATTAGGAGAATTGCCATTTTATGGTACAATAAGGCGTTGTACTAGGCCACAAAATCTTGGAAAATAGAATATAAGTTAATCAGGCAAAGATTAAAGTAATTTTGGATTTACCTCCACGAACTTCTGTGAAGCTACTTCGAGGATTCCTAGGACATTTAGGATTTTATAGAAGATTTATTAAGGACTTTTTGAAGATAGCTAGAACTTTATGCAAGTTGTTAGAAAAGGGCGCTAAATTTGAGTTTTCCAATTAATGTTTGAAAGCGTTCTTCACTTAGAAGAGAAGCTAGTTTTAGCTCCAATTATAACGACTCCATATTGCACATTGTTGTTTGAGCTAATGTGTGATGCTAGTAATACCTCAATCGGTGTTGTGTTAGGATAAAGGAAGGATAAGGTTTTTCGAGCCATCTACTATGCAAGCAAAACATTGTCAGGAGCTCAACTAAATTATGTTACTACAGAGAAAAAACTTTTAGCGATTATATTTGTTTTTGATAAATTTCACTCTTACCTTATTGGTTCGAAAGTGATTGTTTTGACAAATCATGCAACTCTAAAGTATCTACTCCAAAAGAAGGACGCAAAACTCAAACTTATTCGATGGATCCTTCTGCTACAAGAGTTTGATCTAGAGATCAAGGATAAGAAGGGGACGAAAAATCTAGTGGCCGATCATTCGAGCAAGCTTTCAAACGCTCCTGATGATGCAATTCCAATTAATGAGAAGTTCTCGGACTAGAATCTATTTCAGATTTAAGCTAATCTTCCCTGGTATGTAGATATTGTAAATTATTTGGTAAGCAAGGTACTACCACTGGACTATACGTATCAGAAGAAGAAAAGGTTCTTTTCTCTCCTTAAAAGTTATATTTGGAATGAACCTTATTTATTTAAGATATGTGCGGATGGTATAGTTCGGCATTGTGTTTCACACGATGAGACTGTCAAAAATTTATATCATTATCATGATGGGCTAGCTGGTGGCCATTTTGGTTCTAACAAAACTGCTTTGAAAGTTTTGCAGTCTAGTTTTTATTGGCTGACCTTGTTTAGGGATGCCTTCAGTTATGTTAAAAGCAGTGATAGATGTCAAAGAATGGGGAACATATCCAAAAGGAATGAGATGCAATTAAATAACATCCTCGAGTGTGAATTTTTTGATGTATGGGGTGTTGATTTCATGGGATCATTCCCACCTTCTTTTAGTAATGAATATTTCTTGGTAGAGGTGGAGTATGTCTCAAAATGGGTTTAAGTTGTCGCTCATCCAACGTGTGAGGCAAAACATATGGTTAAATTCTTGAAAAAGAACATATTCACGTGATTTGGATCACCAAGAGCCATTATTAATGACCAAGGTATGCATTTCATTAACAGACAATTTGCGTCACTCCTGCAAAAATATGGTGTTACCCATAGAATCGTTGTTGCTTATCACCCACAGACAAGTGGGCAAGTGGAGGTTTCAAATCAAAAACTCAAGCACATTTTAAAAAAGACAGTGAGTTCTAATCAAAAGGACTGGTTGAACAAATTGGATGATGCGTTGTGGGCATATAGGACTGCATTCAAAATGCCAATCAGGATGTCAACGTTCCGCCTTGTATACAACAAGTCTTGTCACCTTCCAGTGGAATTGGAACACCATGCTTATTGGGTGCTAAGGAATCTTAATTTTGACTTAAAGGCGGTGGGAAAGAAGAGATTGTTGCAATTAAGTGAATTGGATGAGCTTAGACATGATTCCTACGAGAGTGCTAGGATTTACAAGGAAAAGACAAAGAAGTTGCATGATAGCCACATTGTACGTAAGGAATTCATAGTGGACGATAATGTTTTATTATACAATTCCCATCTTCATTTGTTTTCAGGTAATTTGAAGTCACAGTGGAGTGGTCCGTTTCGGATCACAAAGGTTTTCCCCTACGATATAGTAGAATTAAGAAATTCGGTGGGAGAATTCTTCAAAGTAAATAGCCAATGACATAAGCACTATCATGGGGTGAATTTTGATCATCTCAACGTCATCGTGACATTGAAGATTCCAACTTAACTTGGAGCGTGGAGGAAGTTGGGCTAGCAACTATAAAACGAGCGCTTCTTAGGAGGCAACCTAAGCCATGTATCTTTTGTAAAAAATTTCAATTGGTCTTTAATTTTAAATTTGTTTTAGGTTTTATTTTTTTAAATATTTTTGTAGGTTTAAACTTTGGGATGCACAAGGAATTTTTAGCAAAAAGAATGCATGCAATCGGACCACATAGCTAGAATCTACAAAAGTCAAACAAAAAGTCAAACCAGGCTACCTTACGGTCAAACTTATGGCCATAAGGCTACCCGTAAGGTAGCCTGGTCGAGTATTTAGGCTATGTTTTGCTGAGGAAGCTCATTCGTGCAAGAAGTTTCGGCCAATTTAAGGTTCTAACCAAAAAGCTTACGCCCGTAATCCCTCTAAACACTAAATTCAAGCTTCTTAAACATCATTTAAACACTCTTTTACATCCAAATCATTGAATTCAACAAGAAATCACACCAATTCCATCCCAAATCATCAAACCAAAGTTCACCACTTGAGACTGTTCAAATTCTTTCAACGAAGGCCAGGTAAGATTGGGAATTGCTTGTGTGATTGTCTAAAGTGAAGATGCATACTAAGAGGTTAAGTAAACGGGCAAGGGGTGCATCATCGCAAGGTGAATCGAGTCGCTCACAAGGTGCTCGACAAATTGCCCCAGCAAATCCATATGACATAATCTTCCATGACAACGGCAAGAGGACGGGTATTGTAACGCCCCCAAATTTCCACCTCCAAAACTCGTGAAAATATGGTCGTCAGATAACAACTAAAGATATTGAGAAGCCAATATTAGGCAACTCACCCTGTTATATTACA
>JAUMHB010095854.1:0-10672 GCA_032359685.1 Pittosporum tobira
TCTCTTTCTCATTATGGTTTTGATTAAATATTAATTCTGCACTTAATATTTAATGAGGATTAAGTTCCTGACCTGTCATATCTTGGGAGACAATTCGCTGTCAACCTTGTACAGTATATAAGGGGCGAATATTGTCTTAAGAAAAGAGTAAGCATCACTCGATTCAGGTGGATATTATTTTATCAGATTATTGTGTTATTTTTAAAGCGGGGTTACAACAAATGTTCCAACAAAAACCCCATAACCAAATTACTCCACATGCATCGCGAACTTATAAACTCTAAAAAAAATGAAATAAAGAAAGAAAGAAAATTACGAAGCCAAGGACAAATGTAGGAATCGCAAGGCAAGGACTACATGTCCCTAACTTCAAACTCATGATGATTCTTGACAATGATATCATACATATGCATGGACCTTTGGGAGAGATATGAGATGAACAATGGATCTCTTGTGGAACTAGAGGAGGTCCGGATCATCGTAGTACCATTCCATGTTGGATTCGACGGGATTGGACCTAATTATATAGTCTGACCGGTTATACTTAAATATATATTATTTATATAACATAGGTCTAATTATATATTAAATATGTAAATAATATTAATGTCATATTTAATATATACATATAATATTATGCGCTTATAATTAAATGAATTATGTAACTCAAGCCCAATACTTTGATGGAAAGTTAGGGCCTTGATCCAGAGTTGGTCTCATTGCTCTCTTTATATATAAAGACATATGATAGTGGCTAAAAATCTCTCTATGACGCTGTTGGGGCCAACCCGACTTTTGACCAAGTCCAAAATTCACTTCCAGCTGGGCACACACCGGCGAGAGTAGGTTCACATGAAACACGGGCAACACGAGGGGTTTGTTCCCGCGTTCCCCTCTCCGATGCTTAAGTTAGTTGAGATTAAGGTGGTAATCTGAGTATTAAGTAGGAGAAGGTGGGGTTTACCGGTGTGTTTTGAGTATGTTTGTATTTTTGTAGAGCTTAGGCTCTTTCTTTGTGAGTTTCTGGATCCCCTCATTTGTACAAATGAGGTAATATTTGTAGACTTTGCCTTAACCCACGGCCCAATAAAGTTGGCATTGTGTGCCTACTTTGAGTTGACAGCAGGTATGGCGCGCCTCCTTTGAGTTGACATGGTTGCAGGTGTTAGGCGGCCGATTGGACATCACATGAGAACTTGTTTTATGGTCTTTGGGCCGCTGGACGCGAACTAGGCAGAGTCAGGCCCAATCGATGGAGGTGGATTGGGCCCGCTATCTGGAAAGGCCTGGGCCCAAAGCATATAGTTTGAAAGTCCCTGATGGCGATGGTCCGGCTGGACTAAGGCGGATGCAAGACCCTTCGGAGGCTGACGACCGAGTTTTATCCTTCTAGATGTCGAGAGCTGGGCTCGATCATTCTTTGGTCAAAGCGGGTCGCCGACCCTTGAGGATGGCCGATCGCATGAGCTGCCACGTGGGATGCCACGTTGCCATAATTAGGGCTAAGGTGAAAACCTTAACCCTAATTTGGGACAATCTCCATCAGACGCTTTTCGTCAAATTCAGAAATAACACAATTCTACCGAATAGAGAAGAGTTGTGAAGATCACAGCTTTCTGTATCTGCTTCACAAGTTTTTTTCACAAATTCAATGACATCTTTTGCTCCAAATATGTTCTTATGTTTATGTATATTGATAAGATCCTAAATTTGATTATGGGGTCAAATATCTAATTAAATGATGATGTAACATGTGGTAGCAAGAGCAAGGTTAATTATTCATATAAACATCGAACACTTATTAAATTAATTATTTATTTGCTTTGCCGTTACAATCTTATAATTTTTGAATGATAATTTCAGCATGATTTTCGATGAAATTAGATAAGTTAATTATTTGTGTGAACATGGCATCAGTCAATGTTGAAATTCTTATGCTCACGGCTATTACGTTCTACGTGGAAGATTCATGTTCTTAAGTTAATTATTTGTGTGACTTGGATTTGCATGACTCTTTATGATATTAAAGTTAATTTACTAATTAATTATTCTCATGTGATATAATTTTCATCATGGTATGTGTATAAGATTATTTTATGAGCAATACTTTTTACTGTAATCATAATCACTAGCCTAACTTATACTCCGTCTCGATTTCGGTATAGTAATCTGGCCATGCACCAAATATATATATATATATATATATATATATATATATATATATATATATATTTTTAAATATGTGCTATGGAGTGTTTCAGTATATTTGAATTCACTATAATGTGCCGAAATCAGTAAATAATTTTAAGGTTATGTTTAATATTTTAACACTATAATGTGTTAAAATTTTTAGTGTATTTTTTATGGGATACTTATGAATATAAATACACAATATTTTTTAGTTCCTTATGAAAGTCATGTTAAACTTTTATTTTTTATTTACATGCTTGAACTAATATAATAAATATAGTGGTTACTTTGAACATTAGGACAAAGGATGGACCAACGAAAATCTTTTGTTTTAATAATATAAGATAATGTTAAGCCACATATGTTACGTTTATGAATTAATTTTATAAATCAGCCCAATGGAAGATATATATTTTTAGTTTTTTAAACAGTATTAAAAAGTTCAAGTTGCATGAGTTCAATTATTATTTATCCAACGGTAATATAATTTAATTTATGTTACTTGTAATATTATGTTTAATGATGAAATCACTTGTATGTTAATAATCAACCCAACGGAAGATTATTAACAATACATTACATTTTTTAATTGAATAAATTTTTTGTATTATTTGTTTTTCCTATTAAAACTAAGCTAGTTATCCCTCGATTTATTTAATTTTTGATAAACTAATTATATTTCATCTTGTAGATTGTCTTCTTAATTGTATCTATAATTTTAAAAGGTGTAATGAATAATAAGCAGTATTCTTGGAGTTATTGACCTTGATTATACTTTGTGATTTAATTATACTACTAAACTTACGGCTAAGAACTCAACTAAGTAAATGGTCACTTATGAAAAGTGACAGCACAATAATCTCATTAATATTTATGAAAAACTCCATAACAAGTGTAGTTCGAGAAGCAATACTCAATTATGAAAATGCAAAGTACTTCATAAACATTAAAGAGAAATTCAAGGTTTCCAATAAAGTAAGAGATTCTATGTTTATCACCAAAATGGTCACTCTATAATGTAATATTTTTAGTGATTTCTATGATTATATAATGAGAATAAATGAAATGAATGCTTATTTGAAGCGAATAAGCATGGAGATCCCTGATGGTTTTCTTGTCCACTTCATTATGACTTTTCTTTCTGCACAGTTTGATCCTTTAAAAGATTATCTATAATATGCAGAAAGAGAAGTGGAACATGAATGAGTTGAGCTCCATGCATAATTGAGAAGAAAAATATCTTAATTTTGAAAAGCCACAAAATTCTCATCTTATAATCTTAGAGCCAACTAAAGAAAAAGGAGAAGAAATATGACAAGAGTCACAAGATAGGGGAAAAGTATATTTTTCATACGAAAAACAAAGGACAATATGTGAGACATTGTATGGGAACAAATATTTCATAGAGTCAACGCTAAAAAATTTGTCAAAAAAATATTTGCACTAAACACATTATAGTTTATTTATTTACACTAACACCATACTGTTTAAAATATACAAATTTCATAATATACTGAAAATTTTGAGTTCTTACACCTATGATAACTATTTAGGTGTTAGTCACTATCATACTCGATATAAGGCTGTAAACAGAACCAAACAATTAGAGATCAATTTGAGATTGTTCGGTTAAGAGCTCGATTTGAGCTAGATTTGAAATATAAGCGAGTAAAATATGAGTATATTTTTAAGTTCGATTAATTACTTGGAGATCATTAAATTATTTTTCTATTAATATTTGATGTTACTCGCTCAAAAATGTCAAACTACTCGGATTCAATTCGTATTTGTGATCGATTTGCTAATTAAATAAGACATACAAAAACTTTATTTTAAACTCGATAAATTATACGAGTAGAATTTGAATAACGCAAACTCGACTCGTTTACGCCCCTAACTCGGTATACTTAGAAATTAATCAATTAGTTAGAATTTTTCACAAATACTTAACCCTGCACTCAGAAAGAATTTTAGAACACAAAAATCCCATTAAATTCGAGAGATTGAAATAAAAATGAAAGCAAAAGGAATTCAAATCTTCTGTTTCATTATCTAGTTCATCATTTGTCCCATTTGGAACGTACACCATTTGGTAGGGGGGGGGGGGGGGGGGGGGGGCAAACAAATACTTTTTGTATATGTTTAAGTGCGTTTTAAAATAGTAATACTCCCTCATTTCCGAAAAAACTGATATAATTTAATTTTTTTAGTTAAATATTGTATATATAAGAGGTGAAATTATAATCATAAGAAACAACATCAAATGTAATGTAATATTTAATTTTCGTTTGTTTGAATATTTAAATATATAAGTATAATTATTAATTTTAAAATTAATCAAATTGACCAAAAAATTTAAATTAAAACAACATTTGAGATGGACAGAGTCGAATATATTAATGAAAGAAGTCTATGAGTTGGTATGTGCATCTTTTACATATGCATATGTAAATATTTTAATAATAAAATATATCGATGAAAGAAGTATAAGAGTTAATTATGTGCATCTTACATATATGCTTATATATTTAATAGTGAATATATGGATGAAAGAAACATATGGGTTAGTGTGTGAATCTTTCATATATGCACACTTGATATAAATATTTAATAAATTGTAATCAATGTAAAAGACAATCATAGATAGCACCGTAAATAGAAAGATCTTGATTATACGTGCGGAACTTTATTTTTCTCTACAAAGAAATTGATGTTTGGAACCTTATTTTTTTCTACATAGAAATTGTTTGTTTATTTTTTTTAGTGTATAGTGTCATTTGTTAACTTAATTAAATAAAGTAGAAAATAATTCTACAATATATGAGATTGAACCAGAATCAGCAGGCTAAGACTTCATATATTCATGAATATTGTACCACTAAATTAGAGAGCTACCACTGTGGTATGAATGCTTAATTCTCAAATAAATTTTAAGTATTGCAAATGAGATTCTATTATTATTACAAAAAATAAAATAATAATCAATATTCAAATTGATTCATATCGATTAGAATTAAAACTTCTCTAAATGTATTTCTAAATTTCATAACACTCTTATATATTTAGCTATTAAATCATGATATTGTTTAGCTACTGATAAAATTCTATCTCCAAGAATCAGAATCTTAAGCTAACAGCAAATTTGGTTCGTCGAATTTATCATAGAAATTCACACCCTTTTATGCTAATGGATTCCAACTATCATTAGTTCTTCAATCCACTATTAAGCAAAGAATATCTTAATTAATTATATAAACATCTATTCTAATTACTCAATTAAATATTACACGCAGGGATGCTCAATGTACATGATCGGCTGCACTAGGACTTCTAAATACACATGCTTTTTCTTTTTATTTTCCTGTTTGTATGCGCCTTGCTGCATGGACTCATGACATGACAAAAAATAACTCTAACCATCAAAATCAAACTCATGATAAGACAGTTCGGAGCTATCCTGCCCCCATCCTCTCTCTCTCTCTCTCTCTCTCTCTATATATATATATATATATATATATTGGATAGGATAGAAAATCTTTAGTATTAACTTCTCAAACTTTTACTAAATTGAGTTTTAACTCGGCTCTTATAATTGATTGAATTTTTTAATTGGATTCAAGCCAAATTTTAACTAAGTTATGCTCGAGGTTTATGGATGTATTAGTTCGTTTAACACCTCTAGTATTAGTTCATCCAAAAGTTCGTGAGAATCTATGTATGCAGTACATTTATTGAAAAAATGTGTGTACATGTATGTATATGTATCTGCAGAGAGTGAGACAGATGTCACTATTGTGTTCTGTACAAGCCCATACAATGAAGGAGTGGGCTTGAACAGGCAAGAATATAAAGGATAGAAGTCTAGAGACGGCCGTTTAATTTGATGTATATTTAGGTAATATGCAGATCTATGCATGTATACATGTGTTGATAAGTCTCGTATCCGCTGATCAGCGGGAAACGGTTAGGCTCCAATGTTGTTGTTTGTAGTCTTTTATGTTTTAATTTGTATCTGATTAGTTATAGAAATGACTAGCATGTCCTTGTGAAATCAACAGAAAATAAGGGCCATACATAAACATGGTCTTATATTGGTGAGCATGAGTTGAAAAAAGAGCGAATTAGATTATCTAAGATGTTTATTGCTACAATAATTGGAAAATCTGTTAGATGTCATATTAGTCTCACGTTGGAATCAAGTTAAAAGGATGAAAAGGTAATATATATACATGAATGTGTGTCCAAAATTGAAGATTTCTAAACGTGTGTATGTATTAATGCAATTAAGAATTCATTTTTAGATGAGAGCTAGGAGAAGTGTTTCGGTGAGAGGGAGCTCGATCTCTTGATGTGATGAACTGACCGAGGAGCAGTAAAATCAAGAACAATTATCACCAACAATGTAAATCTTCACCATAGATACATGATTAGAAGGGAATGTAATTTTTTGAAAGCACACATGAAACTCAATACATTAACATGAAGCCTCTATCTTAATTACTCAAACTACAGCAGTACTTTCCCTACCCTAAACACAAACCTCGACTACATGTTTCTTATTGAAAATCCCATAACCAAATTACTCCACTCCACATGCATCACACTCATAAACTCAAAAAAAATAAATTTTAAAAAAAAAGGAAAAAAGATGATCAACGAAAGACGTAGGAATAGCAAGGTAAGGCAAGGCAAGGACTACATGTTCCTGACTTTAAACGCGTGATGATTCTTCACAACTATGTCATACGGGTGCATGGACTTGAAAAGGACTACATGTCCCTGACTTCAAACTCGTGACGATTCTTGACAACGATATCATACATGTGCATGGACTTGAATTTGCTGAAATGCTTTGGGAGAGATATGAGATGAACGGTGGATCGTTTGTGGAACTGAAGGAGGTCCGGATCATCGTAATACCTCTCCCACCCGAGGGCTAAGAGCTTGCTTTCCAGAACCGAATAGGATACGATCACTTCATTAGAAGGTACATGGACTAGCATTTTACGGTGGCGACTACTCCCCTGCGACGAGTCGGCTCCTGGGTTCTCCACAAGTCGAACGACGCCGTTCTTGAATACCCAAACACCAGACATTTTTGGGGAGAGTTATGACGGAAATGAAAGAAATATTGATAGAAGTTTGTAAAATGGTACTGTTGAAGGTGGATGTATAAGTCTATATATAAGTGTAGCAACGGAACATTTTACTAACATAGTATAGTGAATATTACCATAAAAGTTATGTTTAGATACTGGCCACTGTGGGTCCATCTTGGGCCAGTTTTTAGCACTTAACAACGTAATGAAAGAAATTGTTGAAACAAAGAATAGCATACAAACTACTGTACATTACATATCCACGTACACTAAAATAAAACTACTTCAAAAATTATATGCCTTCCAATTCAGTTAAGTACGACTTTGCATTGGATAATTTTAACAACTTTCTTATGAATTAAACTAAATTAAGTTTCATCAATAACAAATTTATCATCTGGTTTTGATGAAATTGGATTGAGAAGAATGAATCTAACTTTCCTATCATCCAATTAATTAGTTTTTTGAAAAACTACTAGGAGAATATTTGATTAAAGTGCAGAGTAATGCAAGTAGGGCACTACTATATATATATATATATTGTTTCAATAAATGTAATAAACAAATAATTATTTAATTATATTTTAATTACAAAATACTATTATAAAAGAATTGTGAGATTTCAAGTTATTACTCTTCCAGAAAAGACTAGTAGAAAGACGACTTGTGGGAAATGCATGGGTAGCTATCATAATTTTCATCATAATATATAAGCCCATATATATTCGGGCATATATACCCCAAAGTGACTGGATTTTGATGGTGGAAGTCTTTTTACAGACAGACAAACGTGTAAAATTTATATTCTCTCTTGGAAGTATACAAAGGGAATAAGCTGCAAATTAATGAACAGATTGGGAGAATTTGAAAGAGAAATTTATGATTGGTGATAGGTTGAATCTCCCTAAATAAATGTTAAAGGGGAGAGGATTCTCTCTTGGCTTGTGGTGGGAACATACACCCTTTGAAAGCACAAAATTGTATTCCGTACATGTTTGAGTGCGTTTTAGAATAGTCATAAAATATATGGATGAGAGAAGTATATGAGTTGATATGTGCATTTTTATAAATGGATATATAAATATTTAAGAGTTTGTGAGGAAGTGAACAAATACTCACGTAATTATGTAAGCATAAGTGTTTTAAACGATATATTTTTTAATATCAATTTATTAATGATACATCTTTTAAAACACTTATACATATACAATTATGTGAATATATGCTCACTCTATTTTTTTCAATATTTAACAATAATAAAATATTTAGATGAAAGACTTATATGAGTTGGTATATGCATATAGCAATATTAAGTCACAAACTACTATAATAGTTTAAACTGATAGAGAGAAACTAGTTATTCAAGTCTTTTAAGTTGATAGAGAGAAAGTCTAATTATATACTTATTTTATAACACTCTCCCTCCCTTGCTACTCACAAGTAGATTCCAATAACGTTCATTGTCGATGCATGTTAATCGTCAATACCTAGCAATCCTTGTGCCCTATTTGATAGAATTAGGATTCTTGATTAGCAAATTTGAAACACGCACGAGAAACACAAGGGGTTATGACATCGTTCCCCTCTCCGATACTTAAGTCAGTAATCAAGAATAAGACACCAACGTTTAATTCTATGTAAATGTATAGAGTGTGTAAAGAGAACTTACAACCGTAAAAGGTTTTATATAGGAACCCCTAACTTGGTGTGCAAGTTAGGGATTCTATTTGCGGTAATTGAGTATGTATAGGAGTCCGTTTAAGCCTATGGACTATAACCCCACGTGTGCTGATCCGGATTCAAAAATATAGTCGAGGATATTCGAATGTACATTTGTTGATCGGGAGTAACTGGTCAACTGACAACCCTAGCCTGGTCAGCTAATGTGGTCGGGCACCAATCATCATTCGGAGAATATTAGGTTTGACCGTGCGGCCATCGTAATGAGGTGCGCCACGTTTTTCAATATTTTGTTGCCCTAATTAAGGTTGTGCGGGTGCCTTAACCCTAATTTTGGCTGGCCTCCATCATTTGACTTGACCGGGATTCAAACTCACGACCTAATACACTCATACCTCTAATACCATGTAAAGTTACCAACTACCCCAATAGCTTAATTAATTAAGTTGATGGAGAAAGGATCCAATTACGTATTTATGTTTATAATAATAAAAATTAAACAAGTTGTAATCAATGTATAAAACTACCATAAATATCACCCTAAATAGCGATCTTAAAGAGATATCGTTATATGTGTGGAATTAGAAAATATTTATTGTAACAGTTACACGTCGTTTTGATGATATAGCGTAACAAACCAATCATATTATTACATTTGTGCTGATCCCACTCATGTTAAACAATAAATCAAACAGAATACTAAATAATTAACAATAAATAGTAAAATATTGATTTAATTTACTGTTTAACAGGACCCAACACAAATAGAATAATATGATTGATTTGTTATACTGAATAATTTCTCGTGTGGAATCTTCTCTATACTTTTGATCACCGTTTAGAAAACTTTGAGTTCAACAGTTTCTGACCAAAATATCAATCGTTTATATCTTGTAAATAAATAGATATATATTTTGTCCCAAAATACATTAATAGCCATTTTATAATATGTAATCGACTCCTGGAAACTCATGTTTTACTTAAACATGTAATTTCATGAAGGGAGACTCAGATACCAGTTTTTTGGGTCAATCAATTAGTTCTAACGAATCTATGTTTTTTCTTTTTGTTTGTTGCACACTAAGACTAATTCAAAAACAAATTGAGTGCAGTGTATGCCTTCGCCATACAAGGCTTGTCAGTGCATGCACATTGTTGCAAATTTCATAGCCTATGGCTTGGAATTCTTCAAAAGATATATGGACTAGAATCTTTGACAAAAAAAAAGAAAGAAAATTTCCTAAATTGAGTTAGTTGTGATGAATACCTTCGACTGCAGCATTATTAAGGAAAGTTTGCTCATGAACTACACTCCAAACTTCAAGCTTTCTTACAAAGTGTAGGCAACTACTCTCCATTCAATTTTTTTTATAGCAGTGTTGCATATATCCATCTGCGGCACATATATAGGTCCACACACAATTCCCAAATCTTGATTGATGGATGATTTATGCCCTCGTTCTCCTCCTAGCATGGCTGGCCTGGGTCGTCTAACAAGCATTGGGCCTGTAGATCGATTCATCTTCTGCTGTACGGAAGCTTCGTTCCTGCACCTGCATGCCCGCGCAATAGAGATTCATTGGATACCAATTCCAATTTGATGTAGCCTATACGATCGCCAGTAAATAACGTACTAGAAAATTAGGCTCTACGACCAATCTAGCCTAAATTGGAATATATATATATATATATATATATATATA
>JAUMHB010095876.1:0-10667 GCA_032359685.1 Pittosporum tobira
GAAATTAAAACTAATAATATTTTAAACTAAAAATATTATTAGAGAGAATTCACTCATAATGAAACTATGAGTTACTTGGATTGATTTTGGAATGAGATTTTTAGCCTTTTTATAGGTTGTCCACACCTATTTGAAGAGGTATGAGTGAATGGACACATCTAATTAATTCATATATAAAGAGACACATCATATGGATTGCACCTATTCATGAAAAATCATGAATTAAAAACTATATATGAATAGACACATTTTTAAACTTCAAAAGATGTCTTGAACCATTACATCTTTTTACCATAAATTATACAATATATATATAAACATATATTATCAGATTTATATTATTGAGGATTTTGAAAATCTCCAACGTTGTTTTGAGGGGATACGTGAAGAAACTTACTTTGTTTCACATGTTTACTTAAAACATGTTTTTTCCTTCCTATTTATGGTCTCATAGGCATTGCATGTTTACTGATGTTATTATTTTTCTTTGATGAATCGTGTCACAGGATTTTCTCAGTCACGGATCCGACAAGAAGTTGGGCTGCTTGATGGCGTCGAATTGGTATGCAATTTTTGTCTTATCCTGGGCACCATTTGTTTTTGCAGTCTCTCCTTGGATATTGTAAGATTTTCCCTATTTTCCATACAGGAATTTTTGACTTCTGGCTTTTGATATGTTGGTATAATTTTTTCCTATCCTAGACACCATTCGTTTTTGCTCTATGGCTTTATGCTAAAATATTTGTGTTTTCTTCTTCTTTTGTCAAATTATTATTGTAAGAACGCCTTAAATCTTCATTGTTTTGTTCCATAGATATTGCCTTTGGATGTGTTGTTGGTTTACTTAAACAATTATGCGTTTGAAGTTGGTAACCTGTAGTGGCAATTACGCTTTTGGTCCACTCATAATATGTTAATGAATTGATCTGTTAAACCTTCACAGGAAGGTCTAGACTTGGTTGTTACACATTTGCAGTTTCTGAGGAGCTCTCAGAAGATTTGCAGGTTTGCTATCTTAATTCAGCGTTGCTCTTTCCGATTGTTTTGTCTCCCCCTTCTCCGTTTTAACCCCCCCTCTCCCTCCTCTTCTCTCTCCTCCTTTCCGTTGGCTTTTGAGACTGTATGTAATAGATTATAGTTTATAACAATTCACAGGAGTCTTCTTGAGTTACTCTTGCATCAGATACTATACTACTTGTATGGTTGTGTCCATCCATATTTACAAACAACTTAATGGACTTGAATATTAATTGCAGTATGTCATTGCTCTACAACGGTAGGGGAACGTTATGCAGGTTAGGGATAACCTTAAAATGAAGGACTTAAGTGGATTGCTGAAGATATGACTTATGGGACAGCATATAAGCTGAAGTCGTTGAATTTATTACTGAAATGCAGTGAAAACTATAGGTGAGATGGACATGTGGGCTTATTTATTTACTTATTTTCTCCCCTCCTTTTGGCTATTATTAATTTATTAACGAACCATCGTGTTTTACTCTTGTTTGTCAAAAGCTTCCACCTTATATGTGAAAGAACTGAACTATTACTTTTGAAAAACTCGGTGTCCTACAGCATACATCAGTTTCATTTACTACGTTGACAAAGTGATATTGAACTCTTTGTTCTTGTTAGCTACAGAAGAAAAACATGAGGAGGGTGAGCTTGATGCCATTGAGCTCAAGCATGCTCCTTAACATATGTATCCAAGAATAAAACTATAATTACGTTAATTATAAGCCACCGTATTCAAACTGGTATTATATTTGGTATAATTTATAATTATTTTTGATGTATGTATATATATATATATATATAATTCCATTGATGTTTCTTTAAAGAAAAATTCTGTATGGAGCTGAATAGTTGGCTTGCTTGTGGGAGTTCATTAAGTAGAGCTTGCACTAAATTTTTGGGCTCCTGCATAGCAAAGCCTGAACAAGGGTGAGCTTGGCGCTTTGGTTCATTTGCAGCCTGATTTTTCCCTAAGTATAATCCTCAAAAATAAAAGTGTGGCTTGATTTGATGGTTATTCTTGTTTTATTTTTATATTTTGGTAATATTATTCTTGTTTTATATACTCTGCCAGTTCTGCGAGTCTTGGTCAAACATGGAACTCACTTTGTACTATTGTAATGGTATTGTGAACTTTCCAGCTATGTTCGAACTTTAACATGAATGATGTAATACGGAAGCCTGATTTCATGTCTGTTTTTGCAGAAGCCTTGTGCAGATGAGCACCTCCCTATGTTCCGCCAAAGCTTGTACGAGTTGGTTGAATGTCTCGAGCCCCAAATTAAGTGTTTGTTGATAACAATGTAAGGCTAAATTATCTGTAACTGTTAAGTCTGTCAAAACTAGGGTCCGATTGGTACTCTGTGCATGTCCACGTGTACTTCAGCTTGATGACATAGATGATAGATGCATGCCTTTTTTGTCTTTAGATTAATTTTCCTGAAGAGAAGCGGAACAGCAGGGAACAAAGAGAAAATAAAAAAAAAAAAAAAAAAAAAAAAAAAAAACCTGATATTTAAATTGAATATGTGAAGTATGTGTAACTTCTAAGAGCTGTTTAATGGAAGTTTGTAGTGATGAAGTTATGTTCCAGTATGTTGCAACTTCTACTGATTATGGTTTAGTTTGGACTTTGTAGCATTCGTTGCTGCTTGTAGGGGTCAGGCAGGAACAATTTCCAAGCTCCTATGCTACTAAATTATCATACATTCTATCCGTTTCAAAATTAAAAATATTTTACAAAATTAATAACTTTTAAAGATATTTTTTTTTTTGTTTACAGTGCTATATACTTCAGAAAAAGAAAAAAGAGAGAGAGATAGGATGAATTGAATAAATAAAACAATTAATATACTTGTACTCTTCAAGAAAATAAAAAAAAAATGATTAATATATATTTCAACTGTCCATATCTTTCCACCTTTTCTTTATTTTAAACTTTATTTATTTATTTATGTGATCAAGAGACTAGTATAATTTTCATTACATTTTTTTTTGTATGTAAAAGATAATTTTGAATATAATTATTTTGAGTAATGCTAGAAAACAATTGTACTACATGGCCCACCCTCTTAGTAACAAAGCAGTATTAACAAAGAAGAAGTCTTGGTCTTTCTGTACCAAAAAAAAAGAAAAAAAAGAAAAAGAGGTCTTTGTCTTGTATCATTTCCAGAAATTTCCTGCTTCTCTAGTTCGAAAAGTCTAAGGTGAGAGAGAGAGATGGGTAGCAATGGAATAGTTGGGAGGGCTCTCAGCAGCCTGGGCAAAGGATTCGACCTAACCTCGGATTTTCAATTGAAGTACTGCGAAGGTAAAGACCGGCTTGTCCTCCTCAGTGAAACTCAAGAAGAACTGTTGGTACCAGGTTTTGGTTCCTTCCCCAATGTTTCAACTGATATCAAATGCGGCAAGGGCGACCGAACCCGATACCAATCTGATATTCTTGACTTCCATCAGGTAACTCATCTTAGATTATAAATAAATTAAAAATATATAATATTTTATAATATTAAAATAAAAATATATTTTTATTTTAAAAATATTAAAAAAAAATATTATTTTTAATTTTGAAACGGAGGTGTTAATTGACGTGGAACTGAGGAAGTAAAATATAATAAGGAAAGAAAATCGTGATTAACTGTTACAATCCTATATAGATGTCCGAATATATCAACCAAAAGTGCTCAGTGACTGGTAGAGTTCCATTGGGGTTGTTCAACTCAATGTTCGGTTTCTCTGGATCATGGGTAGAGGATGCCACTCGCACCAAATATTTAGGAGTAGATGGTTACTACATGTTACTATTTGACCTTCATATCAATCGGTATCCTCTTGTTCTCTCCGATGAGGTCCGGAATGCTGTTCCTTCAACTTGGGATACGTTTGCTCTTGCCAGGTAATCACTTAATTCTTCCCTTGATTAACGAATTTTCTTTTTCCTAATATTATATTAGATCAACATCTTCTCCTTTGACATGCTTAAACAGTCCAAAGAAGCTGGTGATAAAATAGCAGATGCCTCGTCACACCAATACGACTTGGTCAAATTTAGAATGTCCACCCCACCCCACCCCACCCCACCCCACCACACCAATATAATTCAAGTAGAATATTAATATATACTAAAATACAATATAATTTAATGCACCATTAATACTTGAAAAATCAAAGTAATGTAGTCGTGTTTACATAAAAGTTTACTATAGGAGAAAAGGAACTCTTAATAGATTAGTTTAAGATTTCATGTTAAAACATGGTTGGTCAGTTGTTGTAGTACAGTGAGTTAAGCAGTACTTAATATTATTCGCGTTTTATTATACTAGGAAAACAGAGTATATAACCCACCCGCAATTCCATAGGTGTTACCTAGAGAGATAAAGGTCAATATTCAAGTTGATGTTGTCCCTCCTACAATGATATCATATTTTGTTTTCGATAGAAAAAGTTATTGAAAGATTGACCATGAGATATCTATCGAAATGAAAATGCAAACCTTATCACTAGTAATTATATAGAAAAGAAAGAAGATGGAGAATGGACTTGGAACCTAATGAAAAATATTGATGACATGTTAATGATAGTGATGATTGTTTAACATTAATGAATGGATTGTCTTGACAGATTCATAGAGAAATATGGGACTCACATAATAGTGGGATTGGGCATAGGAGGTCAGGACATTGTGGTCGCAAAACAAGACACGTCTTCAAACTTAGAGCCATCACAACTTAAGAGCCACTTGAAAGAACTTGGAGATCAATTGTTCGCTGGGGATGATAGCACCACTCCCAAAGACCTGAAACAAAAGGCTAGTTTTTTTTTCCTGGATAAATATTTTTATTATAAGAAACAGCTCAACAAATTATCTTACTCTTCTAACCTCATTGATGCTAACTGATCATTTTTATATAAAAAAAAATTATTGTAGGCTCCAGCGGCTTTTAACATCTTAAATCAGCAATCTATGTTCTTTGGCAGCTTCTCATCGAAAAAGATGAAAAATGTAAGTTTGATTCTCCTAGAATAGTTTTAGTTAAATTCCGATTTAGGTTTCTCGCGTAATAACCCAAAAAGTTTGATCAATTGTCTATGAAGTTAGCTGGAGTAATGTGGTATATTCCAGAAGGTAATCAGTCTTAAGAGTTTAAAACATCACGGAAATAACAATCTTCTTTAGGGCCACCCATACATAATAATATGGACTTTACTGGGTTTGTGCTTGGCTGGTAGAACATTTATGCCTATGGTAATTTAAAATGTTAGTTGGTGGTTCCCTTTTTAGTACAACTATATACATACAAGTTGTGGCATGTCATGGCCAAACTTGACTATAGGTTCATTCATTAGTGGTATAGTTTTGACATAAATATAAATTCAACCCAAATTCTTAAAATAAAGTTCTACGTACTTTTAATTTTAAGAGCTATTATTTTTACCGATTATTTGCTATTTTCTGCAAATCTTCTCTCACGTGAGTGTACACCACTCCATTCCACTTTGAGCAAATGTTATGTATTAGTTGGCATATTATTTATTAGACACAGATGACAAATTAATTATCACTAATGTAATAAGCATTTTATTACATATGTCTAATCGATTGATACATCGTAATAAAAGAGTACTAGAGTAGGAAGATATATAATTTTCCTTCCATTTTAGACCTTTTTGGCATAAAGTTGCTGACTTTTACTGCAAGCATCTATGAAAATGGTTGGTTTGGTTTTATCTAGACCCTCCAAAATCAGTGCAATAAAACTCTTTACGGTTGGATTAATGAGATATATTTGGAGTGAACTTATCATTTCATTTAGGATTTTGCTTATGCATCTTTCCCATACTTAACAAGTTTAAAATCATTGTGTTGACGATTTATTATCTAACTAATTGTAGGGAATCGATGTTATGTATTCGAAGAGGGGCGGAGATATATCTGTAGATACACACTGTGAATGGCTATTAACAGTTCCATCAATGCCGGATGTTATTCGCTTTAGCTTCATTCCTATCACCTCTCTTCTTAACGGCGTTCTAGGCGTCGGGTACTTATCACATGCCATCAACCTTTATCTTCGGTGTAAGCCTTTTCACTTATTATCATTGGATAATAATTTATAAAGTAATACTGTATATATTACCACAATTATGATTAATCTCACTCGGTCACTCTTAATCCTTTACATATTTTGAACATAATATATAATATAAGTGAAATATTTAATATAAAAAATAATAATATTTTGATTTTCAAAATATATACCATGGAGTGTGGGGAGTATTATCTAGACTCCGCATTTTGCTAATACACTTCATCTTCCATAACAGAATTACATTGTTGTCCCTCATATAGAATTGTTTAATTATACTGTAAGGATGGTTATATAAACTAGAATTACATTGCTGTCCCTCATATTAGAATTGTTTAATTGTATTGTAAATATTGTAAGGACAGTTATTTAAAGTGTATTAGCAAAATGAGTAGTGTAGATAACGATAGCCAATATTTCATACTCCATATAAGAAAATACATGAACATCATTGTATAGAGTGTGGCGGGAGTCTGATATTAGATGATAAAAAGGAAAGGCGATTTCTAAATATGTTAAATACACGAGATTATTTATTTTCTTAGCTTCACCTTCATTAAGACTCCCCTGTTTCAAAATATAAGAGCAACTTTTTGAAGCGAATTTTAAACATTTCAAATTGTGAATACAATCTCGAGTATGATAAACTAATTAAACATCAAATCTATTGTATGATAAACTAATTAAACATCGAATTACTATTAATTATAATTTTTTTTTTGTAGAATGTAAGTGAATTCACGTCAAGTTTTAAATTTAGATGTTCTAGTTTGACTTGAAAATGTTAACCTTTTTTCTTTTATTTTGAATGGAGAAAATAGTCATGACATGATTTTTGAGGTCAATTTCTTAGTAAAGAATTAAAAAGAAAAAAGATCGATAAAAGGTGAAAAATGGATAAAAGTGGTCATTTCTTAACTACAATTGTATATGGTTTGCCGTTTGCAGATAAGCCCCCTATGGCTGAGTTGAATTATTTTTTGGGCTTCCAAATTGCAAGAAATTGGGTTCCGATTCATAACATTCACAGCGAACTCTCTCTAGGCCCGGCCACAAAAATGGCCATGCGGATGCCTGCCCTTCATTTCAAGTTGATCGGACCCAAGTTATATGTTAATACCACTCAGGTACTACATGATGTATAATCTTCTATGCTCGCTCTTGTAAGAAAAGCATATAACCTGGGTTATAACCAAAAAAAAAAAAAAAAAAGTCCATGGTTACCCAAATGGGTAATACAACCTTGGATTTTGAAGATTGTCAATTTTAGTAATTTCACACGAACTATGAAAGTAAAGTTACCGATCAGAATTTGAGTTTATTAAAAGTATTTTAGCCACCATTAACTTCAAAATAAAATGTACTTGTACTAGTAGGTCCTATTAAATCCATTCCACTTACAACATTTTAAATACACTGAATTTAGTGGCTAATGTTCTGTTTGGGAATGAGATTATTTGTGATTTGGATGAAGTATCTACTAATATGATTGTCTCCATTACCTCTTCTATGTTTGTTCTTGAAAATAGTTAGTGATTGATATTGTATTAGTCGTATGGCAATGAAATTGTGATAATAAAATTAACGATAATAGTGTCGTTTTGTAAAATCACCAATAAAACCATGATTTGCTTTTTCCCGAAACCCTTTTCTCTTTTACCTTGTATGTCCTCGGCAAATGTGACTCATTTTGTGGATCCGCGAGAGTATTAAATTTTCTTGATTATTCATTCTCAGGTTACCGTTGGAAAGAGACCGATCACGGGGATGCGACTGTATCTTGAGGGCACAAGATCCAATAGGTATTTCTTGATTAATATTACAGTTTTTTATTTTCTATTTTTAGGAGAGTGATATTCTTAGTAGTGTGATATTTTCACTAGACTTTTCTCACATGAATATGATGTATGTCTCACCTTCATGTGAGATGGAGCATTATGAAAATATCAAATTCCTTTGTGGGGATATCAACTCCTTATTTTTTACTCCATATGTTCCACAAAATGAATCTCATTTCTCAATTTGTTTTGTTCCACAAAGAGTTAAACTGTTTCAATGATACTAGCACAAAACGACGTTTCTTAGATTAAACATCACAATTATTCCAGCATGTCACCACTTCTAACTAAATGATTATATTTAAGGGTAGACATGGAATAAAAACGTATCCCTAAAGTTTGTACTGAAACTCATTTTGTGGAACAGAGCAACATTATCATGTCCAATTGACATAATATGAAGTCCAAAATTGAGAACTAAAACCAGTTCATTTGAACATTTCTCTTCATGAATTTCACGCTTGTATGTCTGCAGGCTTGCTATACACCTCCAACATTTATCAAACACTCCACAGTTTCTTCAGAACAAGATAGGTGATGCCTTAATTTGGCGTGGATCAGAAGAAATTGGAGATGATCTATATTTAGAAGCAATCCAAGGGAAAAGATTTTCTCATATATGCACAGCTCCAGTGGATCTGAAGTATGATCCCGACCCATCAAATGAAAATGTCACCTTTATAGTCACGGGTGCTCAAATCCACGTTAAGAAACACAATTCTAAGACTGCATTGCACCTTCGGCTCTTGTATTCAAAGGTCTCGGATTCAGGCATTATACAGGCAAATTGGATGCATTGCTCATCTGATCTTTCCGAGTACTCTGGATTTTTCTCATCTCTAAGTTCGTCAAGCAGCAGATCGGAAAAAGGACCTAAAAAGGTGGACATTAATTCGGCTGTGTATCCAGGTGGCCCGCCGGTTCCGGTGCCAACGCAGAAACTGTTGAAGTTTGTGGATGTTTCAGAATTATGCAGAGGGCCAGTGGACATGCCGGGACATTGGTTGGTTACTGGTGCTCGGCTTCGGTTGGAGAAAGGGAAGATTTGCTTGGGCGTGAAGTTTTCTTTGTTGAACATAATGGTTTGATGCAAGAACATAATAGTTTCTGAAAAAGGCAAACGGAATAAATAAATAAAGAATAAGAGAACAAGGACCTAATTGAAAGATGAGAAAATTAGGTCATTCCAAATCTTGAGCCGAATTTATCATGATCATCGTCCATTTCTTATGACGGTATTCAGTATTGGTGGTTAAAAGTTGAAACGTGGCGCCACCGTGAAGAGAAATCCTTCACGGCTGAGCCTCCATCCACACATATTAATTGCAATTTGCAGGGTGGTTTTTCGTTCTGGAAACTGACAAGTAGAAATGCATATTCACATGGAGAATAAAGTAATACACTAGCTAGTAGTAAGTAGTAATAATAGTAGGATAAGGTATGATAGAATGAATTATGCTGGTGCCACCCAAATCCGATGACATAGCTAACTCACTCAACATCAGAGTTTTTAAAATCGATAAGTGAATCTATTAGTCAGATACTGAGATACTAATCAAATACAAATGCATGAAATTTTGGATAATTTACTATTTTACCCTAGCCAATTAAAAAAGAGTAAGAATTGCTTTGAAAGTTATAAATCTATTTGTTACGGTTTATACCGAGGAAACTAACTTTTTGTATATGTATATATGCAACACCCCTTTTTCGAATTAGAGAAAATGGAGGTCACTAACAAATAAACTAAATCTTATACATAGCACTAATATGCTTAAATTATTACAAATTTAAATCCCAAAATTTTAAATCGTTGAATATCCTCCAAATGAATAACAAATGTAAACATTTTTACAAATATGATATAGAGTAAAATCAAATCCCAATTGGTTCCATAGATGTCCTCGTCGTACAATCCAAATCCAATTGCCCTGTTTACCTACCATCAAAAGAAAATAAAGGACGGCTGAACAAAAACTCAGTTCGGATAATATAGACAATAAATAAAATAAATGTGAAAATAAATGAGTAGAACCTATAAATAAACATTACAAAATAATATCAAATGTGTACTAATGGCTGAATATAAACTAAGGTTAAGGATATCAAACAAAATAGTAACATACCGAACTCAACACAACAAATTTTTTTTGATGAGGATGTTTACACATAATGACGTTAGTGTGTATCGGCACATACATTATTAACCCGCACACATGTCACAAATATAATAGGGTTGACCAAACGTATTCCAAACAAATCACAAATAATTAAAAAATTGACAAGCTCACTCCCCGGAGCACAAATGGATACGTTTTTATGTCCCAACTCGTGCCAAGAAGGGCATCGAAAGTGCTTAATGATATGTATCAAACACAAATTATATATCAAATCAGATTAACAAATTAAATCTAAACAAATATCACAAATGGTTCCAAACCAACTATTGAACATATGAGTAGCGAATATTGCTATCCGGGAAGTCAAGCAAACGGAATAAGTAGAGTTATAAAAATAAAAAATTTTACTCCACAACAGGTAACCAAATTAATAATTAATATATTCATACAAAATTAATATAATTGAAGATGAGGATATCCGATACCTGTCAATCAAACTCAATCATATTCGCTTGAATCCATAATGTCTCACTGTGACACCCCCAAATCTGGTTATCCACACCCCGACTTGGGTTGCCAATTTATTATTAAATCCATGTCTTACAAAT
>JAUMHB010095887.1:0-10667 GCA_032359685.1 Pittosporum tobira
AAATGTTAAAGTTTTAATGATTCAAAACCATACTGTTTTATCTTTTTGATTGGAAGAATCATTTTATTTAAAATAAAATAATTTCTTGCTGAGCACATTTCGCTCATTCTTGCTATATTTTATAAACCTTCCAGAAGCAGTCGAGCGAGGCGAATCCTCAAAAGGGAAGAGCAAAGTAGAGTACTACTAGGCTGTTCCCGGATTTTTCTAACTTGTATGTTGTAATCGAATGTTGTATGACTCCTGTTCGTACCCTGTTATTGTAAGACCTTAATTATTTAATTTAGCTTTATGTTTTCGCTGTGTGTATATTCATTTGTATGTGAGATCCTTATAAGATATAACAAGGCGAACTGTCAATTATTGGCAACTCAGTAAGCTAAGATGATATCTGACGACTCGATTTCCACGAGGATTCAGTGGTGGAAATTTGGGAGCGTCACAATTATGAATGGGTAGGTGAAATTGAAATCTTAGCATTCTTTTTCATTTTAGTAAAAACCCTAATTTAGATTTGTTTAGTAATTAGTTTTGTAGTTTAATTATATAAAAATTAAATCTTTACTAATTTGTTGTATTAGTGAAGAATTATCTAAGTGGTACATAGTTGGTAAATTATAATTTCTCGTGGGATCGATAACTTTTTATACTATAACTTGACTGGTGTACACTTGCACTGTTCACCCGACCAGAAAGAAATGAAGAAGTGAGGGAAAATGATGTAGCCGTAGAGGATAAAGAAGAAGGGATCATCACTTGGGAGCGATTCAAGGAGTTGTTCTTCGAGAAGTACTTCCCCACGAGCATGGCAGACAGGATAGAAACCACATTCCTGGAGGTAAGCAAGGGGACATGACCGTGGCATAGTATGACGTGAAGTTCAATTACTAAAAGGAGAAAGGCTAAGAGGTTTGAGGAAGGGTTGAAACCCTGCCTCTACAATAGGGTAGTTGTCTTAGAAATAGACAACTACGCGAGGCTGGTGAAGAAGGCGACTATTGCTGAAGGGAGTGGAAAGACACCCTGTTAAAATTCAACAAAGGCAACAAGAAGAAAGAGATGAAGAAAGGGAAATGGACGGGGGCAGATCGGCTGAAGGGAGCCACAACCAACAGAATAGGGCTCAGGAGAGCAATAATTGGAAGAGGCCCAATGAGGAAAGTAGTGGAGGAAGGTTCGCCCAGAAGAGGAAGGGGGATGAATGCAAGGGCTGTGGGAAGAATTATGGCGATAGGCCATGTCTGAAGGGGAAGAATGTTTGCTACCGTTGTAGTCAACCCGACCACATGACGACTAATTGCTCGAACCCAAGTACATGCATGTGTTTTATATGCAGAGAGAAAGGGCACATCTCACCCAACTGTCCCAAAAAATCTACCAACTTTTTAGGGAATGGGAGATGACTGAGGCCATTGTTGACCAGAGAAAACGCACAACCACTGCGTCCTACTACCATGACCTACAACATGACTGTCAAGGATGCCACAGACTCAGCTAATGTGGTGACAGGTACACTACTTGTCAATTCATTACCTACATGTATACTATTTGATTCGGGAGCTACTCGTTCCTTTGTGTCTGCCCAATTTGCGAGTAAATTTAAAATAAAAAGTGGTAAATTAGAAATCCCATTGGATGTAGAAGTAGCCAATCAGGAAGTATTCCCTATATATAATGTGCATAGAAATTGCGTAATAGAAGTCGATGGCCATAAACTCTCGGTCGACTTAATACCATTTCCCTTAGGGGAATTTGAAGTCATCTTGGGGATGGATTGACTGAACACGAATAGAGCGACAATAGATTTCTAGAAGAAGAAGATTACCCTTAGAACGATCACAAACAATAGGATTTCATTCTTCAGTAGCAGAAATCCTAAACCGATGAATTGTCTGACAATAGTCAAAGTGAAGAGGATGATGAGGAAGGGATGCTAAGCCTACTTAGCCCACGTACGAGATACCCGATCAGACGAGGCCAACATTGAAGACATCTTGGTAGTTAATGAGTTTAAAGTTGTATTCCCAAAAGAACTACCAGGATTACCCCCAGACCAAGCAATAAAATTTCCTATCGACCTAACCCCCGGAGCCGCACTAATTTCGAAGGCACCATACCGTATGACACTGGTGGAAATGAAGGAACTAATGGAGCAACTGCAAGAGCTGCTGGACAAGGGATTCATAAGACCAAGTGTCTCCCCATGGGGAGCGCCAGTACTGTTTGTACGAAAAAAGGACAGATCAATGTGATTGTGCATTGATTATAGGGAGTTAAACAAGATCACAATGAAGAATAGGTATCCCTTGCTTAGAATTAACGATCTGTTTGACCAATTGAAAAGTGCGATGTACTTTTCAAAGATTGACCTAAGATTCGAATATCACCCGTTGAAAATCCGAGGAGAAGATATTCAGAAAACCGTGTTTAGGATGCATTATGGACATTACGAATTCCTAGTAATGCCATTTGGTTTGACAAATGCGCTGGCTGCCTTCATGGATCTGATGAACCGGGCATTCAAACTATAGTTGGATAATTCATAATAGGTTCATAGATGACTTCCTGATCTATTCAAAAATGAAGGAGGAGCACATAGAACACCTCAAGATAGCACTAGAAGTGTTGAGAAGGGAAAAGTTGTACGCTAAGTTGTCAAAGTGCGAATTTTGGCTACAGACAATTCCTTAGACATGTGGTGGATAAAGACGAGATCGTTGTGGACCCAGCTAAGGTGGAAGTTGTGGCCAATTAGGTCCAACCTAAGACGCCGACAGAGATAAGGAGCTTCATAGGGTTAGCTGGCTATTATTGGAGATTCATCCAGGATTTCTCGAAGATAGCTATGCCATTAACAAACCTAACCCAAAAGATTGTCAAATTTGAATGGACCCCAAAATACGAGCAGAGTTTCCAAGAGCTGAAGAAAAGGTTGACTACGGCTCCAGTTTTATCATTATCAGATGAAACTGGAGGGTTTGTGGTATACAGTGATGCATCATTGAGAGGGTTGGGATGCGTGTTGATGCAGCACGAGAAAGTGATTGTATATGCTTCTCAGCAGCTAAAAGATTTTGAGAAGAGATACCCTACTCATGACCTGGAATTTGGAGGCACTACCTTTATGGTGAAAAGTGCAAAATCTTCATGGACCACAAAAGCCTGCAATACATATTCACCCAAAAGGAGCTGAATATGAGACAGAGGAGATGGTTGGAGTTGATTAAGGACTACGACTGCACCATCAATTATCACTTGAGAAAAGCCAACATGGTAGCTGATGCGCTGATCACATTCCCCAACGAAGGAACAGAAGTACTGGGAGAAATCAGTGTAAAGCCAATACTAATTGATCGAGTTAAGGAAGTGCAAAAAAAGCACAAAGAAGAAGGAAAAAAGCTGGTTAAGAAATGAAAAGAAAAGTATCATTTAGATGGAAAGGGAATACTACGGTTTAAAAATCGGATATGGATTCCCCAAGACGATGAGCTGAAAGAGAAATTTTGCATGAGGCGCATAATTCAAAATTTTATGTGCACCCTGGCAACACCAAAATGTATGGCAATATTCGCAAGGACTTTTGGTGGCCGAATATGAAAAGGGAGATAGCTGAATGGGTGAGTCGTTGTTTGACTTGCCAGCGAGTTAAAGTAGAACACGAAAAACTGAGTGGATTACTGCAACCGTTAGAGATACTTAAGTGGAAGTGGGAGAACATCAGTATGGACTTCGTCACGGGACTAGCCCCAACCTTGAGAGGTATGAATGCGATTTGGGTTATCGTTGACCGACTGACCAAATCAGTGCACTTCGTGCTAATCAAAGAAACTTATAAGATGGAACAGTTGGTAAAGTTGTATGTTAAAGAGATAGTGAGAAGACACGGCGTGCCAATTTTGATCGTATCCGATCGAGATGCTAGGTTTATGTCACGATTCTGGAACAATTTCCAGGAGTATTTGGGAATGCAGCTCGACATGAGTACAACGTACCACCCTCAAATGGACGGACAAAGTGAAAGGACAATACAGACATTGGAGGACATGCTGAGAGCTTGTATAATGGACTTCAAAGGGAGTTAGTATGATCACCTACTATTGATTGAGTTCGCTTACAACAATAGTTACCATTTGAGTATAGGGATGCCACCTTTTGAAACGTTGTATGGGAAGAAGTGTAGAACCCCACTGTATTGAATGAAGTTGGGAAGAGAAAGCTGGAACGACCTAAGCTGGTGCAACAAGTCGAAGACGCCATCAAGGTCATTTGCAAAAGGATGAAAGCAGTATAGGACTCTTTCTGTGAATCACCACCGTAAAGATAAAACCCTAGAGGTGGACGAATACGCATTTCTAAAAGTGTCACCCTGGAAAGGGATGATGAGCTTCTGCAAGAAGGGGAAACTGAGTCCTAGATTTGTGGGACCTTTCTAAATCTTAAGGAGAATCGGAGCAGTAGCCTATGAACTAGCCCTACCGCCAGCCTTGGGGCATATTCACAACGTGTTTCATATAGCCATGTTACGCCCGTACAAACTCGACTTCCATAGAGCAATCGACTATCAATCCATTGAAATAAATCAAGACTTGACTTATGTCGAAGTCCTCGTAGCGATAGTCAATCGCTAAGTCAAGAAACTACGAAACAAAGAAATCGCGTCAGTCAAAGTGTTTTGGAGGAACCATGACGTTGAAAAAGCAACATGAGAGCTAGAAAGCGATATGAAGAAGTACCCTCATTTATTTCATATATAAAATTTCGGGAATAAAATTTCTGTAAAGAGGGGAGAATGTGAGAACCCAATTTTGTGAATGATCGTTTATTGGAATAAAATTTTTATTTCTATTAATGAAAATTATTTTCTGCATAGCCATATTATAGAAAATTGAATTAAAATAAAAATATTACGACCAAGGGCATTTTGGTTATTTTGACAAAAGATATGCTCGAGGGCATTTTGGTTATTTTAATAAAGGTTATGCTCAAGGGCATTTTAGTCATGTTTACAAATGTTATGCTCAAGGGCACTATGGTCATTTTGACAAAAAATATGACCGAGGGCATTTTGGTCATTTTTGATAAAAGTTATGTCTATGGGCATTTTGGTCATTTTGACCAGAAAGTCAAAAAGTGTTCAAAATCATAAAACGATCGAAGATCTATAATCAATGAGGAAAAATGTGAATCGAAACGCCGTCGAATTTTCAATTTGACCCAGTCCCGGGTTGACTTTTTGGTCGAATCATTGTTTGGAAAAACGGATAGCCCCGTTGGAATAGAACCGTGCCAAAACATAGGAATATAGTATAATATTGTATTTTTTGATTTTGGACATTTTTAATAAATTGTTTAATTATTAAATTAATCAGTTCGTGAATCGAGGTAAAATAGCAATTTGAATTTTGAACTGTTCAGCCGAGTTGACCATGTGGGGCCCACTGCCACGCAGACCACTGGGCTTGTCTTTTTCCTTTTGTCCCCTTCTCTTTTTCTTTTTTTTTCTTTTTCCCCTTTCCTTTTTCCCTCTTTTCATTTTTCTCCAACCTTTTCTACAGTTCTGCAAATTGCCCAAATTGATCATCAATCCCTTTCTTGTATTGATTGATGTTATTTGACTTTATAATTGGTCTTTATAACGTAAAAAAACCCAATCCTAATCCATCACACGAGCTAAATAGCACTGTATAAATTTCTTGTTCTTGACCGTGGTATACAAAATTCAAAGGCTTGATTTTGTTGTTGTTTATATTAAGTTGATAGTGTAGAAAGCATCTAGAGGTCCATTAGAGTCAATTAACACTTTGAATTGACGAATTTGAGCACCTATGTACTCAGATTGAGTCAATTTTTAGAACCTAGGGTTCTTGATAAGAATCGATCAATCTGTGTTATACAAGGCCTCTCGGATCGATTTGAGTGTTTAGATGGATTGCTGAGAGTGTAAGGATCCTTCCCATGTTTTCAAAATCGATTTTTGTTTTCAAAATCAAGATTTTTAAGTTTGGCCGGAATTGGTCACCGTCGACCATGACTTCACAGCCGTGGCCCAAGAAGACGACCCTGCCCTTTGTTTTGAGCTTGATTTGAGACAGGGATGGTGGAATCGAGCCTAGAATGGAATTCCACTCACAAAAATGCAAAAACCCTGTCGATCCCGTGTGTGTGCTTGTGTGTGTGGCAGCCCACTGCCAGCTACTGTCGTGCTGACCGACCGAACAGTCTGCCAGTCCGACGACTGGAGACAAGGAAGAAGGGGTTGGCTAGGTCAACCAATCAATGGTTGACTTGGTCAACTATCCCGATATCAATTTATTTAATTATTATTATTATTATTATTATTATTATTATTATTATTATTATTATTATTATTATTATTATTATTATTATTATCATCATCATCATCATCATCATTATTATTAATGTTTTGTTAATAATATACTTATAATTATAATTATTTCATTATAATTATAATAATTATTATACATATCTTTACTATTACTTCATTAATAATATCATTATTATTATTAATACATTATTATGTTAACAATGATATCATTATTATTGTTACACTTATAAATAGTATTATTATCACTTATAGTGTTATATAATTATAAATATTATCATTATTATTATTATTTTCAGAAGTTGCGAAATTGTTAGTGGTATGGCCTTTGGTCCAATCATAAATCGTACTCTATTATTAGTTGTGGATAAGGTTGTATCGAAAAACCGACCTTCACCTAACTTAGGTAGTTATAATGTTTTGCTAGAGGCCGCTTATAACTTGTGGGCTGAAAAAGAGTTTTGGGCCTACTGCTATTGTTAGGTCAACCTACAGGGTCACACACTAAGCGAATTGGGCTTATAATATATTGGGCTGGATAGCTAGGGTTTCCTTGTTCTCTTGTATCTCTGATTAAAAGGGACAGATTATAAAGGGAGGTACATACGCCTTTTTATCCAACCTTAATCACTGAGAAGTTGAGAGACTTAGAGAGAAGGAAACCAGAGAACTGCGCTAGCACGCATAAGAATCGGGCTCAATTCGTGTGTGTGGATACCAGTAGAGGCGAGACGATTGACATGCTAATCCAGACGCAACTGTTCTTCTCATCTCCATCAAAATTCATTCAGGTATAATCGAACTTGTATTTCGGTTTCAATATACACATGGTTCATGGGAATCGGATAAATTATTTTAAATTCCGCATCGATTTTGATCCAAACCCCAATAGTGGTATTAAATCTTGGCTTGCGATTTATTGAAATCAAAATATTATATATATATATATGATATATATCAGTTTTGATTATAATTACCGATCTGTGGTTTGATATGTGTATGAGATATGTGTATATGACCGCATGCCTTAATCTGTATTTAATTTTCATAATCTATTATGAGCATGATTCACAATTAGGGTTTATATGATTAACATGTTAAAACCTGCGAACACAGTTAGGGTTAATAGATGATTAATTTGGATAATAACATGTGCTGAATACAGATTCAATTAGGATTTATATCAGTTAATTCGATTAACCTGGATATATGGTGAATTGGGATTTTAAATTAATATGATTAATCTAAGGGTAGTTTTACCATAAAAAATAATTATGAATTCAATTTTTGTTTTACCTAGATATATCGAGACTGCCGCAAGGGGCACTGCCCTTGGACCCGCATGGGCACTGCCCCTAGTACCCCGTGAGGGGCACTACCCCTCGACCCCGTGAGGGGCACTACCCCTCGACCCCGTAAGGGGCGCTGCCCCTTGACCCCACAAGGGGGCACAACCCCCTTGACCCTAGCATGGATTGCGCATAGTATTTCAAAAAATGGTTTTACATGTTTCATACTTTATCATGTTGATGGTATGTGTTACTATGTGTTGTATGATTATGCATGGTGAATAGTATGGCATACAGTTACTTTTGGTTTTATAAATATGGCCTGCGTGTTGTTGTAATTTTAATTAAATATGGCCAGCGTGTTATGAGTATTATTTAATTAAATGCGACCTGCATGTCATTGTAATTTTATATTACGGCCTGGGTGTCATTTATTTCACTTGTAATGTTGATTGAAGAATTAAGTTTAATAAAGAATCAAGGTGATTGGAGAATCAAGTTGATTAGAGATGTTGATAATTGGATAGTGATCTACATACAACAAGTGCATTGTTTGAAGATTAGATCTTCATAGTTTAGGGACCATACTATATCACCTTTTTTTAATTATTCGTTTATTTATTTATGCTAATTTATTATTATATTTTTTATCACTAGCATAAACAATTAATAGTCCCTCATCAAAATTAAGTAATAATTGATACCTTACCAATCTAATGCCTGTCAAGGCTTGGATAGTTGAGAGATGGGTTTGCTAAAGTAGAGCATCCTTGACTATTCAAGTTAAATAGGATGGATAATGGTTATCCATATGGGATGATTGGTTTACTTAACAAGACCATCAAAATGATTTTGGGTTTTGAGGCATAGTGTTGGGGAGCCGGGACATGAGATATCAACCCCATCAACCAGGAGTTACATATGATGCAATGAGCAAGGAATTGCTTACCTAAATAACTAAGTCTTGAGAGTTAAGCCAAAGCTTACTCAAGTCTTGGTGAAATATGGATCTTGGCCCACTATACTATCATTTAGAGGGATACTAATAATACCAAGTATAATGGGAGTTTATTGTAAACTGCGTTAATGAACATGCCACTAAAACTTTGCATATATTTGTTGTAGATATATAATGGCAACCAATTCATCATCAACCTTTTCACTGTGATCCGTCTTTGAGAAGTACAAACCGAATGGATCAAACTTCTTGGACTGGTATAGAAACTTGAGAATAGTTCTCAAGTAGGAGAAAAATGAATGTCCTTGAGAAACCTATTCCTAAGAAGGCACCTGCTACTAATGCTCCCCATGCTAAAAGGAATGCTTACCAGAAGAATAAAGATGATGCATTAGATGCATCTTGTCTGATGTTAGCCACCATGAGCTCAGATTTTCAAAAGCAATTCGAGAACGTGGAGGCATATGAGATGATTGTTAACCTAAAAAACTTATTTCAGGAGCAAGCACGATAGGAAATATACCAAACTGTAAAGGACTTCACTGCGTGCAAGCTAGCTAGAGGGAGCCCGGTCAGTCCTCATGTAATCAAGACGATTGGTTACATTGAGAACTTGGAGAAATTGGGCTTCCCCATTAGTTAAGAGTTGACTACTGACATCATTCTCCAGTCATTGCCTGATGACTATAGCATGTTTGTTATGAACTATAACATGCATAGTCTCAACAAGACATTAACTGAACTACATGGGATGCTTAAGACTGCGAAGCATAACATCAAAAAGGACCTAACCCCTAATGTTCTTATGGTATAAAAGGGGAAAGGGTTTAAGAAACAGGGCAAGGGAAAGGGCAAAGGTAAGGGCCCAATTTAGAATCGGGACAACAAACCTAAGCCCAAATCCAAGTCTAAGACTAGTCCTAATGATGATGTTGTTTGTTTCCACTGTCAAGAGCATGGACATTGGAAGAAGAATTACAAAAAATACTTGGAGGATCTAAAAAAGAAGAAAGGAAGTGAGACTTCATCTTCAGGTATTTATGTTATAGAAGTAAGTGCTGCAACTTTTAGTTCTACTTTATGGATATTAGATACTAGTTGTGATTCTCACATTTGTATAAATGTGCAGGGACTCAAGGAAAGTAAAATGTTAGCAAAGGGAAAAGTGGACATGCACGTTGGCAATGGAGCAAGAGTTGCTGCTTTAGCTGTAGGAACATTTCAATTACTGGCATGGTTTTATAACTTAATAATTGCTATTATGTACCTGCGATAAATAAGGATATTATTTCTGTTTCATGTTTAGACATGGAAGGTTTTCATTTTATTATTAAGAACAACGGTTGCTCCTTTTACTTAAATGAAATATTTTATGATAGCGGCCAATTATAAAATGGATTATATGTTCTAAATCTTGATATCTCTATCCATAACATAAATACTAAAAGGTTCAAATATAGCGATTCAAATCAAACATACCTCTGGCATTGTCGTATAGGTCATATAAACGAGAAATGTATTCAAAAACTCCATAGTGATGGACTTTTGAACTCCTTTGATTTTGAATCATTTGACACATGTGAGTCTTGTTTATTAGGCAAAATGACTAAAGAGCCTTTATGGGTCACAACGAGAGGGCAAGTGACTTATTTTCTCTCATACATACTGATGTATGTCGGCTACTAAGTTCAACTGCTATAGGAGGTTACCAGTACTTCATCACATTTACTGATGACTTCAGTAGCTATGGATATGTTTACTTGATGAAACATAAGTTTGAATCATTTGAAAAGTTCAGGAAATTTCAGAATGAAGTACAAAACCAAATTGGCAAGACGATCAAAGCTCTTCAATCAGATTGAGGAGGCGCGTATCTAAGCCGAGAATTTAATGATCATCTCAAGGAGTACGGAACTCATTCCGCCAGGTACACCATAGTGGAATGGTGTATCTAAAAGGAGAAATTGAACTTTGTTAGACATAGTTTGATCCATGATGAGTCATACAGATCTTCCATTATCTTTTTGGGGTTATGCACTTGAAACATCTGTATTCACACTAAATAGAAGTCCATCAA
>JAUMHB010095898.1:0-10666 GCA_032359685.1 Pittosporum tobira
TTCCGTAAATTATAAAAGTTGTACAAATTAACTACCAAGCAAATCCTAAAAGTGCTTATACAATTACTCAACAAAATCATTTCAAGTAGTCTGCAACAAACTGAGAAGAGGAGGGGGCTGAAAATAATGACTTGTATCAATTTTTGATTTAAATAAGTTAATATTATTTTTAATATTTAATTTTTTAACAACATATTCTTACATTTTAAAACAGATGGAATGTAATATATTTATCATTTTTGTAATAAACAGATGGAATGTTATGCAATAAACTACGTTTAAAACAGATCTTGACCATTAACTTTGAAAGAAGTTATTAGTAGTAGAAAATGTAAAATGAAACAGACATGCTTTGAACATCCAGCAGTAGCCTTTTTGACTCCATTTGCATTGGGGTGTTCTCTACCTAGTACCTACTAATTAATCTTTGGTTGGAAAATTAAAATAATTTAGGAATTTTTATACTTGGTTTGGTTTAAAAATGCTTTCGCTATTACAAAACTCAAATCGATTTATGTTTGCTTAAATTTAAAAATATTCAAAATTAACATTTAAAAGTTAATAATATTCTTATAATTTAGTGAAATTCAACAACTATACAAAAAATTTCAATATTCAAATGATGCTTATTTCTCTTATATTTTAAGTAGAGTATTGGTTGTTCTATGTGTAAAATGGGAATTACTTGCTAATTTATGTTTAAGAAGAGAAATGATTTCTTCAAAATATCATTTTTATTACGTGTAGTGGAATGAGAGAAAAAATTTGATGAGAATAAATGAGTTTTATTTTTTAATGTATTATGGTTTCAATAAGAGAGTCGATTTATTAAATATGGATATAATTGGAAAATGTGACAAATTTTTGTATATTAAAGAAAAGTGACAAATAAATCAGGACCGATGAAAAGAAAAATTAGGACAAATAAAATGGGACATATCACATATGAAGTATTTTTTTATTGAATTTGTAATGGTTGGAAATTCTATTAATATTCAATAGTAAAAATACTTTCAATCATTTTTTTTTTTTTTTTTTTATAGAGATGAATACTATATCCTGAATTATTAAATATCTGTTTATACATTTAGATCATTATAAAAAATATATAAATATTAAAAAAAGTATGTATTAAATGAAATTGTATGAAATATATAATAAAGGGAGTCAAATCACACAATGCATATGGACCACGTACTCATTTGAAACATAAACATATTAAAAAACATCATTATGTACGTACTTAATCCTTAAAATAATGGAAGAAAGGACTAATTCGAAACGAAACATCCATCCAGACAAGGTTCATTTGTTAAAAGCCAGACCCTCTTTTTTATGACCGGATAATTGTAGAACTATTATATATATTCATTCTCTTTTAAAATAAATTTTCAATTTTAATTTTTCTCGTATTGAAATTATATTCTTTGAAAGTAACAAGTAAGCATATATAGATAAAAAATTCTAAATTATAAAAATTAAAATTTGTAGTAAATTGTATGTAATTTTTAATTGTCATATTCACTCTACTTTACGATTTTGAAAAAAATGGTACGGAGATTAATTATTGAAATGATCAATTTGACTGAAACCGGTTAAATTGGATAATTAATTTGGAACGGTTAATCTTTAAAAAAATTAGTTACTGCAATCGAGTTAATTGATTAGGCCTTGTAAATATGCGTGATTAGTGACTAGAGACAGAAATTTAGGTAACTATTGAGAAGATAATCTTTTAAAATCCACATTATAATTACTTAATTAAGGGACGGTGGAGTGACTTCCCACGGTGTTTAGCCTTTTAATGTGCATGTGCATGAACCTAGCTAATAGTACATCTGTTTTAAAAATAATAACCTTATAAACTTTTGAATGTTGATTTTTAAAATTTTAAATTTAAATTAAAGTTAATCTATTTGAAGTTCACAAAAATTAATTTTTAATTAATACGTATTTTTTAAATAATTCAAAATTTTCAAGATTATATTGACCATAATAAAATAAATCATGTAATTTTAAATTAAAAAATAGAAATCAGAATTTTCAAATTAAGAGTGCTCTAGGATATAAAACTAAAGAAATAAATTCATTTTTTATTATACAAGGAAAATTCTATGGGCTTTCTAGAGATAGGGGCCAGCTCACTTTTTAGAGAATGCAGTGAAGCATAAATTAGCATTGGATTTTGACTCCAGGCCCAGACGTTATTTGTAGCCCCCTCAAATGGTCCATATTCAATTTTTCGACTTCAGCCCAACTTTCGTCATCTAGCTCCATTCCTTCGCCCTTGTTACGTACGCTGTCCGAAAAACAACTGACCTAATCGAATGGGACTGAGGGGTCTAGCGAAGTCGAAGTTAGGCAGGGAGTGAACATCTCTATTTCCCAATAATTAGGAAGTTGAGGTCAGTTCATCACTGATTCAATTATCTCTTTTACTTTTGGAACCCTAATTTTGAAAATTGGGGTTTTTTATTCTACAGATTGCTATGCATTTACACTGCTAATATTATATTTTTTTATTATTTTTTTTCATATTCTTAGATTGCTTTTATGGTTACGAGTACGTACATTTATTATTTTGTTTATGTGGTGGGTGAATTGGGGTATCATTTATTGGGGATCCATGGTAAGGATTTTGTAGCAAGTGTAACTGAATGAGATAGTGCTAAGGCCATGTTTTTCACAGCTGATTTGATCAGCTTATAACTTACTTTTAAAATTAAATTATCTTAAAAGAGCTTGTTTTAGCTAATTTAAATAAGTTGTAGGTTGAGGAAAACATATTTTCAGCTTAAATATGATTAGATCAGATAGTAAATTCATTGCTGCTAGGCTTCCAGAATGTGCTCTCTTTTATTTTGATGCAAGAGTAAGGTTTTATACTGTAGGCTGTTTTTAGGATGAGGTAGTGAAAATTCTCATTTAGAAGTTTATACTGAAAATTCAGGCAGTTATGTTGTGCCTTAAACTGGAAAGAAAAACAACATATAATCAATTTTGTTGGATCACTGCCAAGGAGATGGTAGAAAATAGAAGTTAAAGTTTTTGCTTCTAGTCTTTGCATATGAATGTTCATGTTGATACTCTGAGTGGGCTTCTAGATCCATTTGTTTCTGACTAGTCCCTTTGTTCTTCTTATTCTTTTTTCTTTTTTTCTCTTTTTTCCCCCTTGGCAGAAACTACAAGTGGAGAAGCCTGACAGAGATCACGTGGACGTGACTATGCAATTGGAAGAGGGAGCTGTGCCTATGAAGATGAGTAAGCAGAAAAAGACAAGTAATTCGGAAGAGATAATTGATCGTACAGCAGTAGAAACTGTTGACGTGGAGAATAACTCAATATTTGGAAAGGAACGTAAAAAAAAGAAGAAAAAGAAGAAGGAAAATTATGAGGTTGGTGGTAATTTTGAAATTGATAGTGAAAGTGTTGAGACTGTGAATGGTGAGGGCATTGCAAACATGGATGTAAACATGGACGCTGATAAGCAACAGGAGAAAGTTCTCAAGCAAACGAATAAGAAATCAAAACTTGGTGAAGAAGTAACTGGCGGATCAGATACAGCACTACCAGCAAAGGGAAGTAGTTCCAGTTTGGCCAAAGAAGATATTAACAAAATGAAAAATAAGAAGAAACATGAGGTTGGTGAAGGTGATGATCAAACAGATAAAAATCCAAAGGTGAAAAAGATGAAGAAGAAAAATTTAGAGCCTAGTGAAGACCAGGACACTTTGAATGCTAGTGAGTTGAAACATAGAAAACAGAAGGAGAAAAGGAATGACGAGAAGAAAGTGGAGAATGGGGGCAATGATGTACTTTCCATAAAGGTTCATGAGGGAAAGAAGACAGGAAATAAGGAAGGTGGTGAAGGTCAAATAAGTCTTGATAAAGTGGATATCACTGACGTTGAAAACACAGGAGAAGGGGGGGGAAAGAAGAAGAAGAAAAAGAAACGGAAGAGGGAGAGTGAGGATAATAAAGAGGAGGAAAAGAAAACAAAGGACAAAAAAGAGATTGAAAATCCTGCGAAGGAATCTGATAAGAACGGCATGGAGAAGGTTAAAAGGAGGAAGAAGAAAACAGAGAATATAAAAGATAAAGATGGGCATAACGGTCATTTAGATATATATGAGACACAGAATAGTGAATGCATAATTGAAAAAATAATCAGTGTGGAGAAAACCAAGTCTATTGGAGATGGTACTGAAAATTCTAAACCAAAAGGGAAAAAGGCGAAAAAAGTGAGGTTCTCTGGTGATATAGAGGTTTTCCCTTTGGCTGACTTTGAACATACAAGTGATGGAGAGGAAGAAAGTCAGAATGATGGCATGATCCGAGGTAAGAGGTTTACACGAGAAGAAGATGAGATTGTGAAACAAGCTGTTTTAAATTATATAGAGACACATGGCTTGGGTGAAGATGGCTTGAAAATGGTCATGCAATGTAGTAAACATAGTGAAATAAGGAACTGTTGGAAGGATATAGCAGAGTTTGTGCCAAACAGGCCTCAAGTTGCAGTTTATAACCGGGCCCATATTTTATTCGAGAGGGATGTGAAGCATGACTGGACCAAAGAAGAGATTGACCTTCTCCAGGCATTGCATGGAAAACATGGTAAAAATTGGAAACTATTGGGTGAACTACTTGGGAAACATAGAGTTCACGTGAAGGACACATGGCGCAGAATAAAGCAAGTTAACCGGAAAAAAGGGCCATGGTCCCAAGACGAATACCAGAACTTGTTTGATTTGGTGAATTTGGATCTTCGAATGCGAATAGACGCTAATGAAGAAAAAAAATCCAAGTATGGGATGTTGCGGGATAATATTTGTTGGGAAACGATAAGTGACAAATTGACTACTAGAAATAATGCGACTTGCTGTATGAAATGGTACAAGCAGCTGACATCATCTATGGTGGAAGCTAAAATATGGGCCCATTCTGACGATTATCTAATGCTTGATGCGCTTTTGAACTTGGACGCAACCTGCAAAGAAGACGTGGATTGGGATAATCTTCTTGAACACAGACCCGGAGATTTGTGTCGGAAGCGGTGGGATCAGATGGCACTTCACATCGGCGCACATGGGAACAAATCGTTTGCCGAGCAAGTTGAGATTCTGTCGAAGCGATATCGTCCGGATCTAAAAGATGCACAGAAAGAGTGGGAGGAGAAACCTTTGAGTGACAAAACCAAGGCCAGATAACATGGTTGTTAAGTGGTTGTAGTGTTTTGGTAGAGAGCTTAAGTGGTTGCTTGAACGTTCTTATTGTCTGTTTTAATCTATGTTTTTTATTTTGTAACTTTGTTCCCCTCAGTGTGGAGTTTGAATGAAGGGATCCTATTAGTTTATTTTCATTCTATTTGGACAATCCACTGGGAATTAGTATCCTGTTGGTTTTTGGTTATTAAGACTCTTTTTCTTGTATGTTTCGTGGCATATGAATGAATTTTTTTTATAGTTCCTTTCCATCGCCTTTACTGTTACTGTTTGCTTATCTAATAATTCTGTTGATTATAGTCTGGAGTTCCAAAGAGAAAATCAAATGTCAAGTAATCAATTGCTCCAAGAGAATGTAACAGTGAATTTTTTAAGCATCGAAAAAAAAATAAAAAAATCATGCTTTTAGCAAGAAAAGTGTTGAATTCTTCTAACTTTTATTAGTAAATCTATGTTTTACCTGAGATTAATAAACAGATAAACATTCTGGCCATTATATGTATCTATTTTTTTTCTAGTGGCTTACAGATTTGAAGTTTCATAACGGCATGGATATTAATTAGTCCGGACTAGTTTTCATCTTTATGCTTCTTTTATGTACATACAGATCAGGAGCATATAATTAACTCTGTATACAATTATTGAAGTACAAAAGCTGAATTGCAGTATTTGTTGTAATTCGTCGCTCATTAACAAAACTCGATGGTTGTTTCTCTCTTGTTTCTTGTGTATAGAAATCACTCTCATCCCAAACAGAACATTTATCCTTCTTTCAGGTGTTGATATATCAGATATCATGTCTCATCAGGATAGACTCAGAATTTTAATGGTCTCCGACTTCTACTATCCCAACTTTGGTGGCGTGGAGAATCACATTTATTATCTCTCACAATGCTTGCTTATGCTTGGCCACAAGGTTAGTAAATGTGTTCAGCTTGTGGCCTGAATTCTTTTATTATTAGACAATCAAAATGAGTTCTCTGTATAAAATTTGGATACCCAGCTCACGCTATTTTCCTTTCGTTACCTGTAGATATTTCCCTTGTATGGACAGATTTCTAGAGTTAACAAGTTCTCAATACGTATTAGCTTCGAAAATAATTCTCCATTACCATTTTATTTTATAATAATCTTCCTAAATACACATTTGTTTCAGGTGGTAATCATGACTCATGCTTATGGAAATCGATCCGGGGTGCGGTACATGACGGGTGGTCTAAAAGTCTACTATATCCCTTGGGTCCCATTTCTTATGCAGAACACATTCCCCACCATTTACGGGACCCTTCCCATCATAAGAACAATTCTAATTAAGGAAAGAATATCATTAGTTCATGGACACCAAGCCTTCTCGACTCTCTGTCACGAAGCTTTAATGCATGCACGCACTATGGGATACAAAGTCGTATTTACTGACCATTCACTATATGGTTTTGCCGATGTGGGCTCTATTCACATGAACAAGGTACTCCAATTTACCCTAGCGGATGTGAGCCAAGCCATTTGTGTTTCCCATACGAGTAAGGAAAACACGGTTCTTAGATCAGGTCTGCCACCGGAAAAGGTTTTTGTTATTCCAAACTCTGTGGACACATCTATGTTCAAGCCCGCTCCAGAGCGATTAAGGAGTGATGAGATTATTATAGTTGTGATAAGCAGATTGGTTTATCGGAAAGGTGCAGATTTGCTTGTTGAGGTTATTCCTGAAGTATGCCGTTTGTTTCCCAGAGTGAGTACTTTTGAAAATTTAGTTTGCGTTTAGTTTTGATTCTACAATCTTACTATGGGCTTTCCATTTCTAATTTATTCTCTCATCTTGCAAAATGTGTTTTAAGGTCCGTTTCATTGTTGGAGGAGATGGGCCCAAAAGAGTCCGTCTGGAGCAGATGAGGGAAAAGCACTGTCTTCAAGATCAAGTCGATATGTTAGGTGCCGTTCCTCATGCTAAAGTGCGGTCAGTCTTGATATCTGGCCATATATTCTTAAACAGGTACATGACTTTTTATGTAACTCATACTTTTATGCCTTTCTTTTATTTCATTTCTGAAATTATAATTTACAGCAGTAAGAAATGAGTGTGGGAGATTTGATTCACTTGCACAAAAGGGTCCTCATTTCAGTGTTGTTGGAGTTCAGGGAAACATAATACAGTTGGTTCTATTATTTTCTTCTTTTTGTTTGCCTGAGCCAAATTGCCAAAATACAATTAGTTTGGCTTATGGGTAAATGCTCAGACCCAACAACGGGCAATCTTCTGAGAAAGGGTTTAACTAGGGGCTTTTTTGGGGGAATCGAGAGAAGCTCCATATAATCGAAACTTCATTTTATTTTATTTTATTTTTTGATAAGTACTCCAAACCCATTCATAAGTTCTAAATAACTGGAAGGGAAACCAATATTTCTTCTTGTGTTTTTTTTTTTTTTTACTATGCTATCTTTATTGTCTTTATTCTCTGAGGCTTATTCGTTTGACTGTAAGATGATGGTTTGGCTTTCTCAAGTGTTTATCAGGATCCTAAATTCTAGCTTTTAAAGGTCTTACTGATTTCTTCAAGAGAGTGAGAAGCTGTAGTTTTGGTTTTGAATTGACTTTTTTTATTTTGAATTATTTTTTTCATTGAAAGAGGTTTTGAAGTATTGGTTTTGTCCATCCTTCAAATCTGAGAGCTTTTTTCAGCTAGTGATAGGAAGTTACAAATTAGATACTTACCAGAAGTTATGCTCGTGTCCGTGGGTCGTGGGACATAGTTTCTTTCTTCCCTCTTTTCACCTTGGGCCCTACTAACAAACGTACCCAATGATAAGTTTAAGGACTGGGGGCTATTCTTGCTTCTCTTTTTTCGGCCCTCTTAATTTATTTAGTTCTGTCTTCTTGTCATGATAGGAGGACATCTCCTATCTTATTTGCTTGTTCTTCTGTATAGATAAACTGTTAGAAAAATAATTTTTGGTTCATGCCTCGTGGTGTTCAGAAGCCTTTATCTTTTCCAGGATAACACTATTTTCATATTATTTTTGGCAGTTCTTTAACAGAAGCATTTTGTATTGCCATTTTGGAGGCTGCTAGTTGTGGATTACTGACAGTAAGTACACGTGTTGGAGGTGTCCCAGAGGTATGTATTGGTAAAACAATGTCTGCGTATTTAATTATCTGTAACATTTTCACGTTAAATATTAGTAGTTTTGATAGCATAAGGAAAGTTCTAGAATATTTAATTTGGTTTTCTTATATTTTTCTCCAATTTGTTTGATTAGGTTCTACCAGACGATATGATTGTCCTTGCAAAGCCAGATCCTGACGACATGGTGAAAGCAATCGCAAAGGCTATTCATAGGCTTCCTCAAATCGATCCACAAGACATGCACCTTCGTGTCAGCTACTTCTCCTCTATACTCTCTATGTTCCACAAAAAGAGTGTCATTTGAAAATTTTGCAAATACTAAGACTATATTTTATTTTCATAAATTCCTAAACATATAATGATGGATTAGTTTACTAGTGGTAGTATGTACTAAAATTGTGATATCAAGTGTGAGGGCGCTGTGCCATTTTCTAATATCATTAGTAAAAAAATAGAACTTTTTGTGGAACAAAAAAATATTGTCAAATGGGACTCTTTTTACGGAACAAGGAGAGTATCTGATCCTTTTACAACATATCCCTGAATCATCCTTGATTACTTGTGTCTTTTGCAGATGAAAAAACTGTATAGTTGGCATGATGTTGCCAAAAGGACTGAGATCGTGTATGACCGTGCTCTGAGGTGTCCAAATCAGGATCTTTTGGAACGACTATCACGGTATGCGCATGAAAATTACATGTTTGATAGTTCTTGGTCAAAATATTTTCAAGTCAACTAGAAGCACGTTCAATTTGTATTGACTACTTAATTTGTTCTAGGTACCTCACTTGTGGTTCTTGGGCAGGCAAGCTTTTTTGCTTGGTTATGATTCTTGACTATTTGTTATGGCGTCTCTTACAATTCTGGAAGGTATTATCTCCCGTCTTATATACGTATTAGTTTCACAACTTTGTCAGCACAATCTTATTTTGCTTTCCTTTTCGGTAATTATCTTCTCACAATCTCGGTCAGCCTGATGTTGATATTGAGGAAGCACCTGATATTAATTTCGTAGATTGTCAACATGGAGATACACCATGGGACTTCAACAAGGATGAAAGCTTGGGATAATTTCTAGTTTGATTGTGAGATTCTTTGGTTTTTCATGTGACATTAATCTAATTTTCGATTTTGTTTTTTTCTTGTGGTTTTATGTGTTTTAGCTCTTCTCCTCCCCCTCCCCGCCCCCGCTTTTTTTAAAGAAAATATTCAGTTTCACCATTTTCAAGCTGTGGCTTTTGCCATTTTAATCCAATGATTATTTGTGTATTGTTTAAAAAATTATTAAATATAAAATAAAATAAATAAATATAAATAATTATTAAATTGTAGTAGAACAAATGATGGAGTAAAAGATGGAACAGAAGATTTGAATTCCATAATATGAACCATGGGCAAGTAAACTTAGATTTCGTTTGGTAACTGCTTATTCTTTTAAATTTTTATTTTTGCTTTTAGTTTTTTAGAAGTAGTAGCAGAAAATATTGTTTGATAACTATTTTTGTTTTCATAAATATGGAAGCAAAACTAATTTTGATAGTAAAAAAGTAAAAATACCAAAAAGATGCTTCTTTAATGTTGGAAGCATCATGTGTAAATTAAGTCATATTTTCGATTCTCATAGGCAATCAAAATTATCAATATATTTTTTAAATACTCCCTCCATGCTAAATCTTATCAAAAACGTACGCTAACAAAAATAAAATAATATATATATATATATATATAATGACTTCTCTTCTTCTTAAATTTTTTTAAGGAGTATTAGATTCAATAATTTTATTATTAATACTTTTATTGTATTGTTCTATATAATTTAAAGCAATGTATTAAAATTTAGGTAAAATTAATTTTATTATCAAACATAATTTTTGATTTTTTGTTTCATATATTTATTGTAGCAAGTAATTATTAAACACTGTTGTCTAATTTATGATTTTACAAGTGAAAGCAAATAAAAACAAAAAAATATATAAAATCTAAAATCTAAAACAAAAGCATGAAAGTATAAACAATTACCAAACGAACCCTTACGTCTTGAATGGTAAATGTTTCGTTGAAAAATAAGACTTCTATACTTAGATCTCAAAATCACATCTATTAATTTTGTTGCATTTCTCTATGCAAAATAAACAAGTTTTGACACAACTAACAGCTACAAATATAAATTATTATATTCGTTTTTTCTGGCCAAAAGGTGAAAAAGATAACCTCAGAGGAAAATAGCTTGATGATTCTACTTTCAAGACAAGTATTTGTATAAAAATTAGCATATTTGCACATAGGTCGTATTCGAAAACTCTCAACTTAATTTTTTTTTTT
>JAUMHB010095909.1:0-19388 GCA_032359685.1 Pittosporum tobira
AAAGGGTCAAGTTTTTTGATAATTGTAACAATGCATCCCTTAAGATTGACATATGTGACATTATGCATCATCTAATTTAGTCAATTGTGTCAAATTAAGAGATGCATATTGACACATATATCAAATTTAAGAGGTGCACATCGACACGAAATATAAACTTAGGAAATGAATATTGGTAGGAGCGTGTAATTTAATAATTTTAGGGTGAAAATTCACATATTTGAAACATTAGGGTGCAAACTGAAATATTTTGTATAGGTAAGGTGCAAAATGAAACTTATTATCTGTTTCACAAGAGCTCTATTCATTTCAAAGTAAGTCACGACTCATGAGTTAAAAAAAAAAAATCCAGTATAAATCGAGTGGAACTCTCTCACAACATGACAAAGTTTGGCAGACTCAATCGCTCCCTTGCATCTTTAGCGTGCCAAACAACAGATTTTCCCATCTGTGACCTAATTTGTACTCATATCCATGCCACCTAATGATAAAATGAGGTCACAACCAAGGGTAGGGCAAGCTCTCAAGTTTGGCTTCAAATCTCACAACTTACTAATCACTCAAGACATCAAGAACAATACTTCATACCAGCTGAAAACAGGCAAAATCAAACATGATAATTCTTTTGGCACAGAGGACTAGACATCCAAATAACTCTGTTGAAGTTTATATCATGTAGGTCCCAGGGTCCAACTGGTACTGCCAAATTGAGTATGTATAACAACTGATACATTTCTGGGCACATGCTATTCAACAGAAAAATATCTAGATTTAATTGAGAGGCCCGAGGAGATAGACATATATATGTATGTATATATATATATATAAACTAGAGAACATTAGAAGTGTGGATTATTTAAGGACAAACCTCTTTAGCTCTTCAGATTTTGTCCTCTCTATACCCTCTTGGCTTTTTTAGCTTCTGAATTTGTCAAGGTATTTGAATTATGATTCGAGGACTTGTGTAAACCGCTTTATTGTACTAATGAACCAAAAAAGTTTAGCTGTTGAAAAATATACTTATAAAAGTTTATAACAGCAGTGTATTCCAATTAGGTTTAATTTTCTTAAAAGATTTATGTAAAAGTCATTTTATAAAATCTATGTAGGTTATACAAATGCACTGATAGCTCTTGCTTGAAACACACAGCAAAATTAAAGCCTAAATAAGCTTAGCTTCTCAAACCTCTGACATAACCAGAAACTGTTTAACATGTTATATTTGATCTCATCGGGGACGAAAACTACTTAACTACATATCACAAAAGAGCTTAACCATAATAAACTGGTAAGACTTAAATATCAGCCAACCATCTACTCCACTTAACCAGCTTAATCAAGTAGGCTACACTCCCCATAGACTTCTTCCGCACATCATGTATTCTGAGTTCCAAAATCACAACTTTTTGATGATTTGCACAACATCTTCATCTTCAAGCTCATGCTCCTGGTGTCAAGAATGCAATGAACATGAATTGTGAACACCTCGTGCAAAACGCAAATTACATGAGTCAAAAGGCAACTTTGAGATTTGAAGGCATAACAGAAAGGAGAAAAGAAAAATGGTTGAAAAACAAAAGTAAATTCACTAGCATTTACCTTGCCCACCCTTTGGGGCTTGTGCTTTGCACTAGATCCCCAAACCAGTGCACTGCATAATTGTACAAAATTGGAAGTTAGTTTCCAGGAAAGCAAATTAACACAAAAATAAAAAAGAAACTTTTTTCTTTCTTTTAATGACCTTTTTGTCACATGACATTCACTACTAACCACAGTCTCAAAAGGGACCCATTGCAAATGTTACTATTTTCTAATGAAATATAACATTTTAACAGTTTCTGGTTATGTCAGAATTTTCTTTATGAAGAAGGTAAGTACAGACCCAAGTGTAGGGATTGAAATCCGTGACCTTGAGGCCTGTTCCTTTTTAGCCCAGCCCATGGGGTTGGGATTTAAATGTTTTACCTCAAGCTAACTTTCAGTATTTTTCAATCAATCTATTACAAGGAAATTTGGAGAATACTCACTACTTAAATTGTTTAAGCATGTCCTTGTGGATTCGAGTGCAGAAGTCCCCAACAGTTCTCCTCTTTGATGACAGGATTACCGGGTCTTCATAGTCTGGATTCATCCCCTTTGGCTTTGTGTATATGCGAGTTAAACTTAGATATTCCCATATCTTCTCCAGCAGACCATCAAGATTCCATTCCAAATGAGCACTGCAGCAACACACAAGAATTAATAAATATATGCGAAAATTATCCACCAACAATTACTAGGCAAAAACAAATCATAGCACAAATTAGTAAACAATGAAGCACAATTGGCCGAAAGAAAGAGAAAGAATACATCTATAGTCTCAATTTCCCATATACAAGTATTTCTTTCTTTCTTTGATTTTTTCTTTTTTTTGGTTGTTGTTGTTTACCAATTACTTTGAGGTGGCTGTTGGAAAGATTTGGCAAAAGTATCAACAATTATGGAAATGGGAAATTTATTTTAGGACAACCCAAAAGGGAAATTTATTCAGCACACAATTTATTCTCAGCTTTAAAAAAATAGTGTTTGGTTTTCATTCTAAATTTTATAAACACGATTTTCAATTTGAACCCCACAATAGTTATTGTTAACAGGATGATTTACCTGACTGGGCAGTAATGGGGAAGTTTATCCAGAATCTCGAGCTCTTCAAGTGTAATCTGATCAATCTTGTTGACAGCATAAATGCAAGGCATATACACCCTACTGCCTTCAATAACATCTATCAGATCGTCAGCAGTTGCGTCATACCTAAGGGTAACATCGGCATTGTGTATTTTGTATTCACTACATACTGCTTTCACAGTTTCAAGGTCCAGATTTGTGTTGGCAACAGTTGACGTGAAATTAATGCCACCCTTGTCTTTCTTCCTGAATGTCAGATTAGGGGGTTGCTTGTTTAACCTATTTAAGAAGGAAGATCAGTTACAAATATGCAAAACGTTATTAGGAAGAAAAGCAAAATATAACAACAGGCAACAAATGCACAGATACCACCAAAAAGATGCAACTCTAGTTACCAAGAAATAGAATGTCTACATTTTACTTGAAAAAGAAAAGTATCTTTACGTGACAAAACAAAAGAATAAATAGAAATGTTTTCCGGAAATGTAATGATAAATAGAGAGTAAAATGAATAGCTTTCAGAGACCAGGACAACCATTTCAAGGCCGTATCATTCAAAAGATCTCTAGCATTTTTTTTTTCTCTTCAACAAAAGATTAGTAAACAATTAGATGTACAAATGAAAAGACATACTCCATCCGTCCCATTTTACATGCCCACCTTATTATTTGGGAATGTTTATAGTGTTAGCCACAATTTCAAAAGCAAGGTGCTGAAAGAATGAGTCAATAAGATGCTTTTAAAAAGGATTAAGAAATCTGGTTTGCCCAGTTGAGGGGGCACATAAAAATGTGGAGTTTCACAATGGAAAGTTCTATTAAAGAAAAAAACAAATATTTTTACAACTCCTCAAAACGCATTACAGTCCACTGTGTAAGACTGTTAACTGACGGTCAGACAGAGCAAGATAAAAAAGAATTGAAAGAGCCAAACAAGACATAAATCAATGGGCCCATGAAGGCTGGTAAGGTCATGCATAAGCCAATCTACGAACCAATAATTGTAGAAAAGCTTTTTATCTTTAATTTCAAGAAAAGGGTATTTATCAATATCTGCAAATGAGCCAAGGGACAGGTAATGTCATGGAAAAGATCTACGCTGGTCAAACAGTATTCAACTCCAAATGCCTTGACTTAAAAATTTATTTATTTATTCTTTGAGTAGAATAGCCTTTTTTGAACTTACATGCAACATCCAACAAGTAAAGGAAGAATCAACCAAGAAGAAAAATAAAAAAGGTTGCAGTTATTATTATCAATTTACTGATAATGTAAATGTTGATACCACAGGTGTGTTAGCTTGGGATAGCCCTGTTAAACTGTTTCTTTATTATTTAGCAACTATGAACTATCCATTCCAGCAGAATAAAACTGCAAGACACATGAAAACAGCTTAGCAAATATAAATTCCAAAACACCAAAGATACCTTATGCCAAATCCCTCAAGCTCTTTCTCTATCAAACGTTTGTGAGTTATTGGCTTTATTGCGTCCAGAACAATTAGAATACAGTTGCATGTTCTAGCGGTACTGATGACCTGGGTTTGTGCGACACAAGAGTTAGCATCAAAATAAAAATGCATATGAACAAAAACATCTAAATCTGAGTCATTTGTCATTTTCCATCTTCAAAGCTGAAACATGGATTAAAATTAAAATCGTCAAAGCTGGAGGATATGGTGCACAGTTATAGTAGTTAAATCTTCCAAGGCTGGAGGATATGGTACACAGTTCTATAATCTGCACTACTCTGTATCTAGTAATGCTTAAAGACATAAATTTCCAACTCCAATAGTCCAATACCCCAAAATATCTGACTCATGATGCCCCAGTAGAAATACAAGGACAACGCATTTCTGATCCTGCTCCAACATATACGATAACATCAAATGTTTTCAAGATAGCAGTCAGATGCTTCCTAACCACAACCATGTAAACCGCTAAGTTGCCAACATGTCTCATTTATATTGTTTAGCTCTCTAGATTGACAAAAGTATTCGGGGGAGACAATCAACTAGGTGACAAATATTTCTCCTTCAGCCATGGATCCAATCAGAATAACATTGTAAACTATAAAATTGCAATTATAAAATGTTCATAGAGAAGAAGTTAGTTTATATCTAAAAAAAGAATTAAAGTTGGATATATATCTACACAGGGTTCATTACCATAATTTCCATATCTAAGCTCCAGAAATGATAATTTGATATAAGTAATCACGAGTGGTCCTTTTCAAATAGAATATTTCGTTACAATATAAGCAGACACGATAAACAACTGATAAAATTAATAAAACAGCCTGCGGAAGAAATAAAAAAAGGCTGCAGAAGAACTTCCTCGGTCACAATAATATTAATAATATCTGAATGCAAAGTTACAAATACTGAGCCCATCATAAGCCCAAAAAAGCCAAAACTTATAATAAAATGTCAAAATGTTATAATAAAATACGATAATGAGGGTAGTATGGAGGAAGAGAATCTCAACCCAGCACTTGGCAACAGGGTCAAAATAAATAAAAAAAGGTGAAAAAATCTACCAGGAAACAAAAGCAACAATATTTATATGTGGTACCAGAAAAGTTAATTAAACCAACTTGTCACACTTACCTGCCTTCCTCTACCCTTCCCATCCTTAGCACCCTCAATGATACCAGGGAGATCCAGCAACTACAATGAAAAAAACATAAAAGGTCAAAATAAGGGCTCTCATCCAAACACTGAAAAGAAGGCATGTGCAGCGGAAAAATGAAAAGGATCAAATTATTAGATGCCTACTTACTTTGAGACTAGAGTGCAATATAAACCATAAATTTGTAAACGTAGATGGTTCAACTATTATCACACATATCCACAGATGACAGAATGAAATTTGAGCCGAAACATGTAATAACCAACTCGCACTATCTGTCTTTTCATCTTTACCGACCAGTGGGTTTCTATCACTGAAGTGTCACCCCATAACTTTAGAAATTCTATATATTCAGAAAACATGCAATTGCTGTCTTATAAACATATAACACCAGATGTAGATGAGAATTCTAAGAAGATGCTTTACAATCAATTGTAAATATGGCAAAAAACAGAGGGCTTTTAGTGACACTATAACTAAAAAATTGGTAATTATTCAATAAACACATTTGGTGGGTGGCAACCAATTCAAAATCCAGCTGACTAATCTTTTCTCTTTAATCCTTTGGTTTTCTCACCATATATATGTTGATGGAGTTGTAAGGAGTCTAATCATGTTTACATTGACTCAGAATATTTTAGTTATCCTCTCATGATAACTTTTAACTCAGATAAATGCAAAGAACGTGACAAGAAAAATATTGGGGAAAGCGAACATCAGTCAGATCATGCAAGCAGACACCTAAAGATAAAAAATTTGTGCGTGTTTGTAATGTAAATATAAGATGAATATACTTCAATTCTGCATTTTCTTAAGCATGATTCCTCAAGGAAAAATAAAATGTGAAATCTTGGGCTGCAAATTTAATAGCAAGGATTATAGGTTTGCTCAAGAATTAATTTTAACGGATTTATAAATGCTTTCATAATTACTCCTTCAATTGATCAGGATTATACATCGCTCCAACTACATTCTATGGAGTGGCAAACTGATAACTGTTTTGAAAGATGATAGTACCTGGATTTTAGCCCCTCGATACGTGATCACACCCGGAATGCAAGTTAAGGTCGTGAACTCATATGAAGCCACCTGCAAACCATGGGAGAAAAGTAAATGGACCTTTAGGAAAAAGAAAAATGTGGGTTCTCATAACATGCTAAGCACTATAACTGAAGGATTCAATGAGATGTACCATACCCCTAAAAAAATTATTTATTATAATGACATGAAATTTATTTGCTAGGCGCCAAACAAACTTTATCCTCCACTCTAAACTCAACATCATTGGAGCAATGTTAACTATCCAATGCTTAAGCCTCATGCTGAGTAACACTCACTCTAAAATCGCAAAGGCATCTTACAGAAATGAGATAATCTGTAATAACATGTGAATCTGTAACAACATGCTTCAGAAGGTGGAACCAAGACAAATCACATACGTGAAGGCTGTTCTATCCTCCAGAATGTGACATGTCACTGAGTCCTGTACAAAATGATATCATATTAAGTTTCAAACCCCCAAGACAAAAGTAATACACACCTCAGAGAAAGTGCCAGTTAACTTATTTAGAAGCGTTGATTTCCCAACTGAAGGAAATCCCACTAACCCAACTCTTGCATCTCCACTTTTTGTAACATCAAAACCTTCTCCCGCTCCACCACCGCCTTTTGATGAAGGTTCAAGAAGCTCCCTACGTAGCTTTGCAAGCTTAGCCTAGTATTAGATAAGGAATCAAATAAGCATTATTCCTCGCAAAAAATCAAGTAAATGATATTTTCTGTTAGCAATCAAAAACTTCTGAGGAAAATTATATAGATATGTGATGGGGTTTGTAAGAAAATATTAAATGAGAAAATATTAAGACTATTAAATGTTAAAGCACAGAGAAGGTAAATTAGAGTACCAGTAGATACGATAACATATAGAAGTATCGGCATACTTGATTAGACAAAAATTAACACATAAAATACATTTACTAGAAAGGATAAGGATATTTACCTTCAGCAAGCCAAGGTGATGGGCAGTAGCTTTGTTCTTTTGGGTCCTTGCCATCTACAACAAATAAGAATGTTAGACAGATTAATAATCGATCAAAGACAATATATTCAGATATAAATACATGGGATCCAAAAAAATTAACTTCGCAAGTAAATGCTTAAAACTTACACAATCCAAATAATTGACTAGAAAGTCATATATATTCACATACTCCCTTTTTTCCAAATTATAAGAGCAAATTCAACTTTTTAAAGTCAATGTGAGACATTTTCAAATCAAGATTGATACAATTAATTTAAATTTAAATTTTGATTTTGATTTTTTTGAACTGATCTTACGTTTCAGATATGTTAGAAGAGCGGCGAATGGAAGTGTTAGCAGTAGTTAAACAAGGATATATAGTAGACCACGAATGTTAATAAAATACTCTGTTTTGAAAATAAAATCTAAAGTTGCAAACCATCTTCATCAAATTGTAAAGATTTAAATAATATTAGTGGGTAATTGTTTGACCCAACCCAAAATAATAAGCTCCTTTCTCTCTCCTAATACCCCTCACCCATATATCCACTTATAGCATCCTCGTAGGCGTCACACAGACACAAAACCTACCTCAGTTTTTTCCTAACTTCCATCCATTTGTTTTCACAGAATAAAAAGATTTGCAGATAAACATAGTTGTTTGGAAATTCTTACAAGCAAAGTTATCATTTTACGTGCTTTTCCAATTCAATAATTAATTTGAAAGTTGGGTACCAGTAGAGTTACTAAATGGTCTTAACCCTACAAATTGCAGAGGTTAATATTTCCCCTTCATTTAGCTAATCAAAACCAAGCAATCAAAATGCCTGGGAAATCTGGTTCAACTTTAATAATTAACACAATCATATACCAATCCAATAATCTAACTGGTTTTTTAATATATTACTGTATCTTTCATTTAGTATTGGTGCCAGCAATAAAAGCTCAATCTAATCTCAGCACAATTCTTAGATAACTTCAATTTAAACTCTCTACTAAACATGAAAAATAAAACTTTAACTAGCATGGCGACGAAGCTTGGGTTTTGCAAAATTAGAGAAGGTAGTAGGCGCAAATTTATACATGCGAATAATTTAAATAAATAATAATACCTCATCTTCGATATCTTTGATTTTCTGCATAACGGTCGACATTGTTGCTGACTTGTTTCTGAATCGAAGAAAGTGCCCTCACTGGTATTCGATTAGAGGAAACAGACCCTCGGGTAAGAAGGAGAGGAGCTTTATAGAGGAAAATGAAACGTACATAGAATATGGCTTACCCTTTTGGGCCGTAATATATTGGGTTGCCCAGTCACTTCCAGATTCTTTGGTGTCTAATGAGCCCACTTTTAATTTTGGGTTTTGAAACACAAATACAGACGTCATCTTTTCTAAGTTGGAACTCCATGAAAATAAGCAGCAAAAATCACTCGTAAAATATCTATGAAAAGTATTAATTAACTTAATTATCCTATAAAAATTTTAAGCTTTAAGTGTTTGTTTACATTAAAAAAAAAATATATTTAATAAAAGTGTTTCTTTAATATGTAGTAGTTTATATAACATTTATAGATTATAAAATTCAGACGCAATAAAAAATCACATTTGATAAATTTTAAATGTTGAGTTTACGGTTTAAATTTAATTTTAAATTTTTTTATTGTGATGAATAGGCTACTGTAAACTCAATTTTTTTCTATTTGATTACCATTTTATATTTCTTACTTATGTTTGCTCATATCCTTTAATATATAGGGGTTATTCAAGAGATTCATCTATTTATATAGTTAATTCAATTATAAAAATTGTAAACTATTTAAAAAGTATTACGAACTTCATTTGAAATTATAAGAACAATATTGACTTTTGAATATTTATTTTCAATATTTTCGAATTCAAATTAACATAAATTTATTTGATTATTGAAAATTTTATTTTTTGTAACTAATAGTATTTTTAAATAGTTAAAGACTTTCATAATTATATTGACAATAATCAAATGACTTTATTTAATTTTAAATCCAAAAATATTAAAAGCCAACTTTTTAAAATTAATAACACTTTTATATTTTAAAATGAAATGAAAGATTATTAACTCATACGTAAAATAATTTTCTCGCTACTTAAAACTGAGTTATTTCAATTTGAATTTGAAAACGCCTAAATGTTTTTTTCAAAATCAAGATCTTATACTCTGGAACCGAACCGGGGATTACTTTTCTAATATCCAGATGATGGAGCATGAAGCCATGTCCCAGCCGAGGCATTCACTAGCAGGTTTGAATTCTTCCATGTTTTATCTTCCCTGAAACTAGAACAAGCGTTTGTTTCCCCAAAAACTAATACTAGTTATGTTGATTGTTGAAAGATGAATCAAGAATCTTGCGACAGAGGTGAGGCCAGTATGCAAGTGGCCGGAAGAGAGATTGTAGATCTGCATTCACCCTTCTTGACGGAAAGGGACCAGTGAACGACATAAAGCTCAGCCATCAGTGCCCAATGAAGGTTCCATCACAATACCACAGTACTTAATTTTCATTAGCCTTGCCAAAAAATGAATCTAAAGGCCTCAGGATACGATATTTACTTCTAAAATGTAGTAAATCGTCAAATTTTTTTGGTATTCCTTGTAATTAATCCTCCTCCCTCGTGCAAAAAACCAACCCTGGGAGAAGTCCAGGAAATCTGAATAAAATGTGTCCTAACGACAGAGAAATCTTGAGTTTCTTGGTATTTCGAGGATTGTCTTTCGTGCATATCCCCATTAAAAATTGCCACACCCACTTCCGGAGCTGGTAATCTGAGGAGACGGAAAAACCAACAGTGTTCATCCTTTTTCAGCTGCTGCATCCGCAAATCGAGTTACATTAATACTAAGCAACACTAAATTTCAAACAGCAGCTGAATAGTCATGCATCTACTCTGCATAGCCATGGAATCAGAACCTGAATGTCCTTTGAAGTTAAATCTTTGAGTCCAAGATAAACAAAACTGCTGGGATCAGATTTTCAAAAAATTATCAATCCAGAGATTTGAACAGCATGGAATTGTGTTTTTCTTCGCTCAGTCATTCATAGAAAGTGTAGCAGTGTCTGGCACGTAGCCCAACCCTATGATATGATATAGCAAATTATCCAAATATAAATATATCAATTCAGAATCACGATGACTTCTTTCTCTAGCAATGAACACATGAACCTCATTATTCAGTTCAATCCAACTGCAACCTGCTTCTTTCACCACCTTGTTGCAGTCCATTTCCTCTCTCACCTTCTTAACATCAGCCCACATACCTTTAGACGCATAAATATTTGAAAGTAATATGTATGATCCGCTATCCTCTGGATCAATTAAAATCGCCATTTCTGCAGCATGTTGTCCTAGCTCAGCATTACCAGAAATTCTACAGGCACTGAGCAAGCTCCTCCATACTATTGCTGCCGGTTGGATTGGCATTTTATCAATGAACTCCTTTGCCTCAGATAATTTACCAGCTCGGCCCAAGAGGGTAACCATGCAAGCATAATGTTCTGTACCTGGTTCAATCCCGAATCTATACATTGAATCAAAGTGATGAAATCCATCTTCTACAAGCCCTACATGGCCACAGGCCGAAAGTACACCTACAAATGTGACATAGTTGGGTTGAATTCCCTCCTTTATCATTCCTTCAAATATTTTAAGAGCTTTTTCTGCTTCTCCATATTGGGCATATGTTGATATCATTGAATTCCAACACACCACATCTCTCCAAATCATGGAATTAAATATTTTCTGTGCATCTTCTAAGCTTCCACACTTAGCATACATGTCCACTAATGCATTCGTGACAAACGGCTCAAAGTCTAAACTTTTTTTTATCAGCTGACTGTGGAACTGCTGCCCATGTGGTAAACTAGCTAGGTTGCTAGCTGCTGTTATCACAGCAACAAAAGTGAACTCATTTGGTTTCTGCCTAGTGAACTGTAATTCTAAGAACAGCCTGAGAGCATCCTCAGTCTCTGATTGTTGGGCATACCCAAAAAGCATAGCATTCCATACTACAATATCTTTCTCATTCATCTCCTCAAAAACAAGCCTTGCATCATTCACGAAAGAGCACTTTGCGTAAACATCTACTAGGGCGCTGCCAGCATACAATTCCAAAGAGACCCCATATTTCATGATGAGACCATGGATTTGCTTGCTCAAATCTAGAGCAAGTAGCGAAGCTGATACTCCAAGAAGGCTAACAAATGTTAAAAGGCTTGGTTGGACCATTCTAAGCCTCATTTCACGGAAAATATCCAATGCTTCATAAAGATTTTCCTGTCGGGAATACCCTTCAATCATTGCATTGTAAGATATCACATTGTGATTGACCATAACACCAAAGGCCCGTCTCGCATCAGTCAGCAAATTGCATTTGGAGTACATATCTATTAAACCATTTATCACAAACTCATCTGTATCAAGATTGTCCTTAATAGTGTATGCATGCACCTGCCTACCCTGTTCCAGAGCTTCAAGCGAACCACACGAAGTTAGAACGCTAGTGCAAGCAAAACCATCTGGCTTCCAACCCAATCTACCCATCTCTGAAAACAGTTTCATGGCCTCCCAATCAAATGAATTCTGCATGTACCCAGAAATCATTGTGGTCCACGAAATAACATTCTTGATCACCATCTGATCAAATAGTCTCCGTCCTGTTCTCGCTTTTCCGCACTTGACATAGAAATCTATAAGCACATTACTCACCGAAACATCCATTTCTGTTCCCCTCCTTAACACATAAGCATGAGTCTGCTTTCCACCTTCAAAAAACCCCAGCACAGAACATGCACTCAAAACACTGGAAAGCACATATCTATCCGGAACAACATCAGTTTCCCTCATTTTACTAAAAAACTGCAACGAAATTTCACTCCTCCCACTTTTCACATACCCGGTTATAATCGTTGTCCAAGTAACCGCGCTTTTCACCAACAAATCATCAAAAACCAATTTTGCCTCCTCCACATCCACATTCTTTGCATAAAAGTCGACCAAAGAAGTCCCCACATAAACATCTTGATCGAACCCACTCTTCACAACAAAACAATGCAACTGACTCCCGTTCCCCACAACACCCAACCGCGTGCAAGCCCTAACAACACTCGCCAATATATACTCATTGGGCCTCTCACTACAACTCCTCCAAAAGTCCAAGAACACCCTTAAGGCCTCCTCATTGTACCCGCATCTTGAATACATTGAAATCATCGAAGACCAAGTTATCAAGTTTCTCTCAGGCATTTTCTCAAACAGTTTACACGCATTGTCCAAACAGTCCGATTTCCAGTACCCTGTGATGAGAATGTTGGCAAGGAAAGTGTCGAAACCGAAGCCTGACACTGCCATTTGGGCGTGGATTGTTTCATAGTGTGCAATTGGGTTGTTAGGTGGGGATGATTGTAGGAGATCGGCGAATTCATGTCTTTGGGTTCGGCGTGGGCGAGGAGGAAGATATGGGTTTTCTGAGAGTGTGGAGAATTTGAAAACTCGCCTCGTCGAAGCTTTGGTGTAAGATTGTAGTCCGAGCGTTAATGTAATGTAGTGGCCTGTCAGCGAATAGCCCCTCATTCTATGCAGAAGCGACGGGGAGTGTACATTGTTGGTATATGGCTCGTTTGTACGACTTATTATAAATTATTTAATAATTTAATTATTAAATAAATAATTAATTTTATTTAGTATAATTTTTTTAAAATAAATTATTAAATAATTTTTAAAAGTGATTATTACGTGTTTTAGCAGTTTATATAATTTAAAAATAATTTATTGAATTATGTGAAACAATCATAACCCAAATAAAACTTTGAAGTGATTATAGATTTTAAAAAGTTATATTCACTTCTAATAAGTTGTATCAAACAGCACCATAGCTTATTTTATAATAACTTATAACTTATTTGTTGATTATAATTTTTTTTGAATTAAAAAAATATTTATTGACTAATTTTTAAAATAAATTAATAATATTGTTATTCTTAATTTATAAAAAAATTTAAATTATTTTTTAAAATTAATTTTAAAAATTTTAATTTTTAAAAATAAAATATAATTACTAATAATCAACGAAACCAAATAGAGAGCGAAAAAATATTCTGTTTCAATCTAAATTTATTTATGTTATATTATTTTTATTTTAAATATAAATATACAATAATGATGTAACGGTGACCACTTACTTCTAGTCGGCCAGTCCCACCCGACCAGTCCTCCACCACCAACTACCACGCATAATCAAAAAGCTATTTTTAAAGAAAAATAAAAAAATCAAAAGGGGTTGGTGAGGAGGAAAAATGAGAATGTGAGGCAGAGCTGCCGAGTTTGGCGACACACCAAACAGGACACAACATTCCCTACCAAAACACATCTCAGCGGCTGGGTTTGCTAATGATATTCTCCGGTGAGTAACAGAATTCTAATTTACCTATGTTCATATACGCAGTTTTTATATCTCTGAAGCTCCAAAGTTTTGTTATTTTTAATTAATGTACGGTACATTTCTATGTATGAACTATTATGAAACACCCAATTCAAACTGGTCCGGTATAGATTAATGTATGCAATGAAGATTTGGTTGATTGATGATTTCAGTCTAATTAAGAAAATTTTGGGTTTGTTAACACCTCTTATTTGTTTTGAAATATGTGCAAGTAGAATTTTTTGTTGTATGGGAGCCGAGATATGGAATAGATAGACTTGTTAGTGCCTCATGAGTGTATGAAAGGTCTGAGCTGATATTTTAGTTTTAGTTTTAGTTTTTGAATTATATGTATGGTTGATTGGTTGCAATTGAAATAAAAGACTAATGTGAACTTCACATGAATTCTTTATTGTTGGTATTCTTTTTTTTTTTTTGGGTACATATTGTTGTTATTCTTTAATTTGAGGTCACAAGCTTTCTCTGATTATTTGAATATTAAATGCTATATCATGTAAATTACTCTTTCGGGTTTATTGGCTATGAAGAATTGAGGCTTTACTGAATTATTTGCTTTTGCAGCAGAACTTAATTGAACCTTTTATTCTGTAAATTGCTCGTTAGTTTGCTGGGTACCAAAGAATGGCAGCTAAAGTTTCTCAGAGCTTGCATTTTTCAACATGGATTGATTCAGATAAGATTGTGAGGAAACCAAATTATTCATTGCCATTTTCTCAGAATTGTAGGGAACAACAGAGGCTTCAGATTCTTAGCTCTAGTTCTTTGCGACCTAGAAAATCCGCAAATTCTCGTAGTGCAGTGTCATTGAAGGTTTCCTGTTGTCCTCAGAACTATCAAGGTAGTTATAAACATTTTTTATCTGTTGCAATTGTAGGGGTTTCATAGTTGTATTACTAATTGAGTTGTTTTTCTGATAGAAACTCGAGATTGATCTGGATTTCTTGTAAGATGTCATTATTGTTAATGTTTCACTTTTCTCCTTTTAAATAGCATGCATAATTAACTGTGAGAAACTGAGTCAATCAGTTACGTTTCAAACCAACTAAGAAACTCTAATACGAAATCTAAATCAACTAACGCTGTGATAGTATGCGACTTAAATCAATATTTGTTGGAGAATTGTAAGCAACTTGTATCTATACTCCTAGACATACTGCAGTTCTCTGGTGTGTCAAGCCTTCTATATAGGCAATGTCTGTCTAGCAACAAGGATCCAGAAGTTTTTTTTTTTTTTTTTTCTTTTTTGCATCTTTTGTCAAATTATGTGTGTGTGTGTGTGTGAGAGAGAGAGAGAGAGGGAGTGATGAAGAGAAAGGAAAAGAAAGTTCATTCTGGCAAAATAATTCCCGTGGTTCATGGGCCTTTGCCTATTGAAAAATTAAGGTTCTTATTTCCAATCTTCTTGTACTGATATATTTGGCTTATCGAAATATTTATAAGATTCTGCATGGTTTACCGTCTTACAAGGTGTTCTATTATAATAGTATATAGGAGGCAGCCACTCCTTAAACACTATGAAAACCAATCTTATAACATTCTAGTGGACCTACACGGGCGCAGTCATTTGGAGATCTTCTGCAAACTGATCTGATATAGGTTATATATATTAAGGAATTGATGAGATTACTGTTTTTAAACTTTTGATACGTAAGTTTGTCCTTAAGTATGGGGATTAAAACCAACAACCTTATTTCCTCAAGAAGTAAACAAATGATTTTTTTTTCAATTTTTTTTTATTTTTTATATAGGAACAGACAATTCAGGATATTGTGTGTAGTGAACTTGTGACGAGCAATGATTTGTTCGTTTATACTTATTGCGTTCTTTCCTTTGTAGTTTCAGTGTTGGAGTCTGGAACTGTTCCTGCTTCTTTTGACGAATCTGTGGTTTTAAAGGTAATAATTATCCCCCCTCGGCAGCTATACATAATTGATTGCTTTTAATTCAAAGGAAAAAAAAAATAACTATGTCCTATTATTTTAGTTTAATACTTAATCCGTGACATCAGTATGGTCTATTTGTATAAGGTCTTAGCATCGCATTCTTTATGGATTATCTATGGCATGATTGCTTTTATACTAGAATAATTTAGTGCTACATGACCTCAAGTTGCTGACTTATTGACATCTTCTAGGATTCTTTTAAGTTCTAACTGAAAGTTATTAAAATTGCAGAATAAGTCAGAAGAGATCGAACCACTTTTAAATGGAAGGTGTATGTATCTTGTCGGTCAGTTCCCCTTCTCAAATTTGTGTATCTAGTTAGCAAATGCTCGAACCTGTAGTTTATTTACCTGATATCTCACATGCAGGAATGATGGGCTCTGGTAAAACAACTGTTGGCAGGATTTTGTCAGAAGTTCTTGGTTATTCATTTTTTGACAGGTTTGCGAGGTTTCTTAGTACTTTATTTTTTTATTTTTGGATTAATTATTTGATGAGAGATGTGACCTAAATAAAAAAATGTAAAATTCAAATTAAGGGCTTCCCTTTACAGCAGATCCTGAATTTTTCATGATCCCGGGGTTGGTATTATGACCATCCTGTTTTGAAATTTGTCTCCTTTTCTGAATGATTGATATCTACTCCCTCCATCCGACTTATATTGTCCTAATTACAAAATACACGCATGTTAAGAAAATATTTGTTTTTTCCAAATTGCCCTTCATCTTTTATAGAGAAAATGGATAGAGAGAGAAATTAAATAGAAAGAGAGTGTTAAGTGGAGTATTAGTTTTGTATTTCCAAGAAAATATTTGTACTTTTCAATAAAAAGGTTGTGGATAGTATTGGAAAATTATGAGTAAAAATAGTTTAAATAAGGAAAGAAGACAATTAAGCTTGGACAAACTAAAAAGGAAATTAGGACAATATAAATTGGATGGAGGGAGTATTATACACACATTGAACTTCTGCTTATATTAAGTAATTTGATTATGTCATTATTGTTGATGCTTCAGTGATAGATTAATAGAACAGAACGTTGGAGGAACCTCTGTAGCTGACATCTTTAAGTTACATGGGGAGAGCTTCTTTAGAGATAATGAGGTTAGTTAGGAAGCGTTGCTACTGGTATTTGGTGCTTTTGTTTCATTGAATTTTGGGTAACTAATATATTGCATTCACGTGTAACTTTTTATTTGCTTCTCCACTAAATTTGAGGTTACTTGTAGAATATTTTTATTTTGATGACGGTTTTCTCTTTAGCATTTCCGAAATAAGCCTATCTTAAGTATGTTATTCTTCTGTTGTTATGAACGTGCTATGCTGTTTCCACTTAAGGAAACAACCCTATTTTAAAACTTTAAAAAAATGTTAAAGACTTCTTGTTTTTAGTGATAAAATTTTGCAATTTCTCCCTTTTGCATTGGTTAGTGTCTGGAAATATCTAAGTACCATGTTATGTGATATGACAACGCCCATCAAGATATTGTGCACTTCAAAGGACCTCGCTAAAATGTCATGGTATCAAAATTGAAGTCTGTGTCCATTAGATAACAGTCCTTAGATAATAGAGAGAGGTCAATCGTCTTTATGTTGATGAACTATTTTAACCATCAGAAGAAAGTCTCAATGTCAATGGCAGCTAATTTAGTGCTATTGCAGTTTTAAAATCCCAATGTCTTTTGTTTTTTAATAGCTTCATTGAACTCAAAATTTATTGACCGTACTTCGTTAGACTGAGGTATTGCAGAAACTGTCTTCAATGCAACGACTAGTTGTTTCCACAGGTGGTGGTGCTGTTATTAGGCCTGTCAACTGGTACGTCATTTTCACTTAAAAATGATCTCATTAATTCTTCTTACAGTCTACTTCTTAGTGTTTAGTCCTCAGTTATACATCTGTTAGTCAAGCAATATATTTTGTCTTGGCAGGAGACATATGCAGAAGGGAATTAGTATCTGGTTAGATGTGCCTTTGGAAGCATTGGCTCGGAGAATTACAGCTGTAGGAACTGATTCTCGGCCTCTTTTATGTAATGAGTCTGATGATGCTTACACGAAGGTGTGCACATTACTCGTTATACTGGCCACACCAAGACAACTCTTTCAGTTTTCGTATTTGATATGGATACAATGTGAAATTTATTTAAGCCGAAATCATATCTGCTGATTTTTGTGACTGGTCTATTGGCTCGTGTTTTCTGTAGACTTACAGGCGTTTATGTGCTCTTTGGGAAGAGAGGAGTGAAGCATACGCCAGCGCAAATGCTAGGGTTTCCCTAGAAAGTATGACATTGTGAACCCATGTGTAATTTCCTTCTGTTTAGCAATTGCTTTCTGGTTTCGGCTTTGTGCCCAATTATTTCTCGACATATATACATAATAGATGTTGGGACTTTTGTCATTTTGGTACTCATGTCCCTGCTGATAGTGCCCCTTGGTATGCACTACCTCCATTCCAAAATATAAGAGCATTATTGAAGTTGAAAAGTGAATATTAAACATTTTCAAATTCAAATTCACACGAATTCATTTAATTCTGATCAAAACAATTATGAAAATTGTAAACTTTTTTGAAAAGTATATTTAGTTACAAAAAACACTTTTACCGTACTTAACTGGATTCATGTCTATTTGAATTTGAAAATGTTCTAAATAGATTTTTCATAGTCGATAGTGTTCTTACATTTGGAATGGTGGGAGTATATTACTTTATTGGCATGATAGCTCATTGAGATTATGGATTCATATTCGATACATATGTTTCTGTTAGCAAAGTTGTGTTTTCAAGTGATGAGAAGCTGATTGTTCCAACTTGCAGATATTGCTGCTAAATTGGGTTACGGAGATGTGTGCAATCTCACGCCAACTCTAATTGCAATTGAGGTCTCTCTCTCTCTCACTCACACACACACACACACACACAAGACACACACACACACAGCACTTTGCATTAGTGTAGATATTGCCGGGGGAACTTACTTTTTTTTTATAAATTGGCAGGCACTTGTACAAATAGAATACGTTTTGAAGAAATAGAGTTCCATTTCTCACCAAGCTCCTTGTATTCTAATTTGGTGCTTATGATTTGTTGCTGCTACTGACGGAAGTCAAGTTCTGTGTTTCAGTGAAGAAAAGAGACATGGCATTGGCTTTCCTATCATATTGCTCCAAGATGTGGCTGTTAGTAGTTAATATGGTTGATCAGATTTTAATCCCCCTTTTTTTTTTTGGTGCCTTGTGCAAATGTGAGTTCTTGTTTACGAACACTCCCATGTATATTGAGAATGAACCTTCCAGTGATTGGCCATTTCTTTCATTATTAGTAATTCGGAGTACAGGTAAAAATGATTGATTTCTTTTATCAAATTGATGTTTGCACTTCAGGATCCCTTTTTAATTCTACAAAAAGAGTATTTTTAAACTTTTGCAAACTTTAGAGATTATTTTCTGTCAAATGAGTTATACCGCAATGTTATCCACCTGTCTCTTATAACTATGAGATAAGAGGATAAGAGCCAAAGCAGTTTAATTATTGTACGAATGCGTTTTCACGAGCCTTTAAATGTACCCAAAAAATGAGATATATTTTCTTTTATGTTTGCACTTAAACACAATGACTGATTAGTTTAATTGCGTTAGCATGACAATGAAATTGT
>JAUMHB010095965.1:0-10664 GCA_032359685.1 Pittosporum tobira
AGTGTTAACAAAAGACATGCTCATTATTGATTAATTCATTCGTTTGAGCAAGGACAAGAAGAAAGACATGAACCACTCTATGCTCCTATGTTACAAGCTCTACCTATTCAAAACAAAGAAGCTCTTGATTCAATCGAACTTCCAGAAACCGTCATTGTCAAGAAGTTTGAGGATCCTGCTTACAACCGAGTCTGCTCTAGCTATGTCCAAAGCCGCTTACGCAACCATCAATCTGGAGTTTCACTCCGGGACGCACCCTCGGGTAGGTGCTGTCGATGACATTCTTTCATTCCACTTGCTCGGGCTTCATTGGATGAAGCAGCTTTGATTGCCAAAACTCTCGCTGCAGAGTTTGACAACCACTTTCAAGGTGGGCACATATTTTAATTTTTCATATGGGATTCACGAGTAATTAATTGCTTTCGATCTAACCCAATTTAAATCTTCTATCACGCTGGTCCATTACATGGTTCATGGGTGAACGAAGGCCACTTAATTATTCAAAAAATGAGATAGTAGAATAAGACAGAAAGTGAGATGGAAGATTTGAAGTCCAACCTAACCCAAGAGAACTTAAACTGGCCTTTGCCCTTGTTGGCTGAGGTCTCAATCTGGAGTATTGATAGCCTTATGCCCAGTGGAGGAATTTGAATCACAACCATATTATTTTGATTTATACTAAGATTTTTCATCAAAGGATTAACTGATATTTGGTTTCTAAAGTAAAGTCACTGTGTCCCAAAATGTACGAGTTTTGACTCATTATTTTGTCCGCTTTTCGAGATAGAGGGAGTGTGTCGCGCCAGTGTTTCCGTACGAAGCTGCACATACCACTGGTAAGGCTTTGGACATCCTCAGGCGTGAGCTGGGTTATTTCAGGCCCAATGTAGTTGGTACCGCATGGGCAGGATGGGCCTTGAAAAACCCGATAAAGGCCCGAATGTGGTGTCTCGGGCAGAAGCGTTGCTATGACGATGCAAAACCGTGGGTTGTATGTAACCTACTACGTACCCATCATGTCCACTGATCTCTTAGTTTCTCAACGTATAGCCCAGATGGCAAGTGGCCGTGGTGGTGGGCTGCCTATTGTTCAACAATGGGCTTGGTTCATAGAGGATACGACGGAGATAGATTGCAATCTGTTGGATTTCAATAAGGTCGGAGAGGACCGGGTCCAGAATATGGTAGAGATGCTGGAGCCGCAAGAAGGGCTGGGTGTAGAGGAAGGATATTTCATCGATCTTCCACCAGATAAGGTTAAGGTTCTTGAAAGATAAGTCAATCTCTGCTGAATCAAGGGCCTGTAAGGACATCTAATAATGACCTTCAGTACCCTAATTCTCTTGGAACTTATCAAACTTTATAAATAGAGGATCTGTACGATAACAGATTTTAAGGTTTTCACAAGGTATTCTAATTGATTTGCTTTGTGCCTCGTTTACTTCTTGGTGATATGCCCCTGCAGCCATGCCCACGTCATATTTTACTTTTTTTGATGATTTTTTACAATGTAGACAAACATTTAACATTAGGAAAACGATTCATTCTCAGCATATTCTGACTCGTGTAAAAAGGGCCCAAAGATTTGATGAAATTACGAGACCTCAAAACATATAGCAAGTCTGACAGATCGTGATACCACAACTGAGAAATGCTTCACGACAATAAGTTTCAAATATTAGTACCGTAAAATTGTTGTAAGTTGAAAGTTGATTACTCTTTGTTTTGTTTTTTTTTTTTTTCTTTTGGGAAAAAAAAAAAAAAAAAAAAAAAAAGGTCCAGTTTAAGTAAGAGGATTCCATCTTTTACATGATGAACATTGTCATCTATGAATTTGCCAATGTACAATTGGGCAACTCAGTTCTTCCTTGGAGAGTTGAACCAGCTGCTCCAGGAGATTCCAAAAAGTCTCTTAGAGCCACTATCTGAGATCCCTTAACCATAAACTATTAACCAATATGCAAAATTATCACTCCTTACATTGATTGCTTCGAAATTCTTCAGATAACAGTTTCTTAGTCAATTCCTGCAACCTCTTGGCTCCAGGGCCAGGCCTAAACACCGAGTCATTGCCCCGAACCAAGCAAGGATCAACCCCATCTTCGGAGTTCCCTTTACACCATGCTCCAGGTGCAAATCGATTAGTACGCCCTAGCAGCTCTTTATCAATCTTGTCTAAAGTTGAATCGTCCTTGGCAAATTTCCGAGCAAAAGGGGCACTGCTATTTACCATATTGTCGTAGTCCTTGATGGTCAAGGATTTGGGATGCTGTTTCGGAGGACTGTCCCAAGCAATATAGTGAAGATCATGGCTTATTGCAGTGTGACGAAACTCTTCAGTGTTGCAGATAACTGTGTGAAAATAACCTTCTGGAGAGGAGACAAAGTTAGTGTAGTACATCAGGATTGTTCGTGGAAGATTATCCCAACCCCATATACAGTATTCAACGAAGGATCGGCTTAGGATCACCCAAGCTGAACCTGCATGAGTAACAAACCAGTGGTCAAATGTGCCTTTGCAGAAAAAGAGTCCTATTTGTTGATTTTTCTGTTCCACAAAAAGTGTCCTGTCCACTATCCTCAGCTTTACCATCAAAATTTCATTGAACTAACATTTCAGAGTTTTAGTGTTTCGGGATATATATGGAAGGAAAACATATCCTTAAAATTTGAAAAAATTTTAATGAGATTCTTTTTGTGAAATGGAGAGTATGTTGTTTATGTCCTACTTAAGGATTTTCTTTAAATTGTCAGAAATAATTTACCAGTAAATAGCTTAAAAGAAGTAGGAAGTGATCTGCGTTGGGAAGTCCAAGCAAGGTCGGATTTCTTAGACAAGTAAAGACCTGGATCAACAATGATCGGCTTTGCTCTCTGGTTCCTGCAAAAAAAGGAATTTATTGATATGGCGTATGCTTTTCATGCAGATTCAAAAAGAAAAACCATGTTAAGCAATTGGCATGCTATATATCTACTTACAGTTTCCACCCATAAATCTTTGTATGTTCAATGAAATTGAGATTTCTGGACATATTAGAGAACACATGAAGCATATCTGCACAATCAGAAAACAAATAAGATGTAGCTCTAGAAACTACAGAATCTATACGCATTTCTTCAATATTTTTGCCTCATTAGGGAGTTTATATACACCATATATATAATACAAAAAAAATAGAAAAACAGTGTTATCCCTCGTAATAGAAAAATAGTTAGTAGGAGCCTAAAAAGGTAGGGATATATGTTGAGCAATCCCTGATTATTAACATTTGAACAACAAAATTTACAAGTGCAGCAGTGTGTCATGTCTAATATGGCAGCCTAATGTGCTAAATTATCTATGTCCCAAGTACATGTTAGACTTATCCACCAGTTCCCTATATCTTTTAGCTCTAGATATAGAAGTGAAGTTCGTTTTCCTGTGTACGATGCAGTAAAAGCACAACAGAATTCTAAGAATACAGCTAAGTTCTAGTATAGTGAACCAAGAAACATAAAATAAATATATAATTATAATAAATAAATAACAAATAAACTGAAACACTGACCATCTTGAGTCACAAGAGGATAATCTGAAGGACTGAGGTTTATAAACCAGTCCCAATTAGGGCTCTCCCTCAACAAAATTGCAATTGCTTGAAGGGTAGTTGCAATCATAGTCGGCCCTTTATATGTCACCAAATTTGACTGTGCCATTACACGCACATTCTCCACTTCACGAAATGTTGGATCATTTTTCACTGACATTGTCAAATCCAACCTTTCACGTGGCGGAGCCTCAAGATCCATGTGCAGAATATACTGATTTCTGGGATGATAAACAGCTTGCAATGTTCTCATCATTCTTTGACTATCACCTTTTGTGCCTGAAATAAGATATGCAAATCTAGGTGCCTCTGTTTTTGAAACACCATTACTGTCAAATGATCTCTTCAAATCAGACTCCACAAACAACCCACTTGAATCCGACCTTGCAAATGAAATAATGTCAAATTGCAGTGGATCCCGACCGAATGAAGATGAATACATCCCAAAAACAGCAGCCATAAACAGAGTAATCCAAACAAGTAAACTAGCAAAAAATGGAATAATCCACCTTCTATCACTAAATATCCTGCCCGAATGGGAATTGCCCATTTTCCTCGCACTCATTAACGAATCCTTCATCTTATTACTGATAGCAATTGTTTCAGAACAAAAAGGCCTCAACTTTTTGAAACAGCTAAGAACCCAAATGAGTACAGAACAAAATCATACCCATGACCTTCCAAAAGGAAATTGGCACCCGAACTATAGTTCAGAGCTTGTTGACAGAACTGAAGCCGGCCTTCTCCAATATTTGAACAGCAATATATGTATATCCCCCTAGGGTTGTATAAAAGTTAAAATAAAGTTCAAGTACAAAATCAGTATAATTTGCAATTCAGAGCCCAAGTATTTTAAATCTTTTCAGGAGAAGAAAAAACACTTACAACTTTTGGAAGATTTTCTTGAATAGAAATAGAAACACGGAAAATACGATGACACAATTGGAAGGAATCAGGCGGTGAGGGGCAAAGTATGTAAAGTTGACAAAGATTATAAGTAAACCATGGAATGAAACGTATAAACAAGTAGATGACAAATTCAAAGCTACCAGTCAGAATTCCAACAAACAATAAATTAGGTTGCAGCAATCTCTCCTTTTAACTGCCCCCAGATCTAATCATCCATAAATTCCACATAAAACCACATATACATAAATAAAAATACATTCATATTGAGGGAAACGTGGAGAGAAGAATAATGACTTACATATGTAAGTTTCGGATACTAGTTAAATTCAACTACGTGTGGACAGTTGTTTTGGGTTATTATGACAGGTCGGAGACGAAGAAAAGGATAGTTTGAGAGAGAAACTGAAAACAAGCAGCTTCAATTAAAGGTGTAATTCTACTGCATAAAATGCTTCGGTCATAAATATTCTTAATTGGCAAACAAATACACCTCCACATTTTAGTTGGACTGCTAATAAAACCATAAAAACACTTCCCCAATATTCAAGAACACCCATTTTTACTGTGTGGAGAATATGTATAACAGTATATGTCTATATAATGAAAGCTGAAGGTAAAGAGCGAAAAGGGTCTTACTATTTGAGCTGAAAGGAATGAACTTGCTGATGAATCTTGAATATTAAATTCAGAGAAACAGAGATGGAGCAATACTAGGGTAAATTGGCAAGAAAGAGAGAGAGAGGAGATGACTCAGACGGTACTGATCGGACAGATATGTTGCTTAAACTTTGGATCATATATAAGGTTGATTAAAGTTTTAAGGTGTAGATTATATAAATGTTAACATATGGTTATTTTTTTTATTGGTTATTATGATCCATTATGTGCGTATACATATTTTTTAATTATTTACAGAAAAAGAAAAAGTGAAGCAACCTGTACAAGACTAGGCTCCGTTTGTAAGAACTTATAACACTTGTTTTTATTAATTATAATTTATTTTTAAAAATAAATTATTTTTAAAATATTTATTTTTATTTATTTTTAAAAAATTATAAATTATGCATAACAATATTTTTATTTTATTTTTAAAGGCTAGTTAATATGTATTTTTATAGTTTATAACTTATCTTAATAAATAAATAATTATAAATTGTGCCAAATAAACCTAGTATGACTTGTTTGTTTGGTATAAACGTCTCAAATTTGTTTAATTTTTGTAGTTTAAATTTAAATTTCTATTAAAATTAAATTTAAATGTATTAAAATTTATAATCTATAAATGGGAGTACAATATATATACATATATATATATATATATATATATATATATATATATGAAACTCACTCTAAGTTTGATCATTTTTGGTTCTACATTTAATTATTTTTGGATACTTTTGTCCTTAAACTAAGTTAAATCAATCGAGTTAACTTGGTCATTTATTTTATATTAAAAAATTATCAAAATTTGAATTCAGGTCACTTTTTTAAGTTATGGGTAAATTTATCACTCTAATAAACTCATATAATTAAAAAACTATCAAAATATTAAATATTGTATATTTTGTTTAATGATATATAAATTTAATTTTCTATTATTTTCAAGTATACGTAGTTTTCATTATCAACACACTTACCAAAAATATCACTAACTATATTTTAATTATAAATTATCAAACCTAAACCTCTAACATATATATAAATACAAATTTATTGCTAAAAAATATTACTAATAAAAATAACTATGGCGTATCTGTTATTTTTTATGTATAATAAATGTTAAAGAAATTACCATTAGTCTATATTTTAATTATAAATTATTAAATCTAAACCTCTAATAGATATATAAGTTCAAAATTACTATTAACAAAATTATTATTAATCAAAATAAGTATGACATTTCTATTACCTTTCATACATAATATTTGTTTAAGTATTTTAATAAGTTTACATACAATAATTAGAAAATGTCTAACAAAAATTTTGAAATTTACAAATTACTTCTAATTTATTTTTATATATGAACATAAATTCGACCAACTTTAAAAATTTATAATTGATTTTTGTTTGCATAACAATAAAATTAAATAGTTTGCCTTAAATAAAATTAAAAATATATATTTATCAAATAAATAAATAATATACATAATATTAATTATTTTAACTTAAAACTAAATAGATATTAAAAAAATTATATAAAATATTATAATAATTTTTTAATAACATATTAATTAACAATTATATCTAACACGGACAACACAGGACGTTCGAGCTTATAAACAGTTATGCAACATGCGTGGTCAGCATTTGGGTTGAAGTTAAGGGAGTGGCGTGGACTTTGGAGTGAAGGAGTCTCCACGGTATTACCGCTACTTTTGTTGGTTATGTCTGATGTACCAAAAAACAAAAGTACCCACAAAAGGAAGTTGAGATGTTTGATGCCGAACGTTGGACTAATTTTGAGTCTTATCTTTTTTTCTTGACTTTTCTTCTTATAATGTTATTTTAATATTAAATGTGTCACACATAAGAATAGTTCAACATCCTCTAATTTAGAATGTTGAAATCCTTTCACATATTAATTTTTTTTATAGATTTATCAGACTCGAAATGTAAATATTTGGCTCATAAAATAATATTGCGGTTGATTTTTTATTATGTAATCAATAGGAATGGAATAAAATTTATATTAAAAAATAGTGAGCGCTATATTAAAATGAATTGTTAACAACTAAATTTTAATTGAAAATAAAAAAAAAATTGAAAAAAAATAAATATTTATTCTTTTTTGTGGACGTAGGTCTCATATATTTTATTCTTAACCTTATTTTCTATTTAAATTTTAGTATTTGTTAAATATTTTATTCCAACGCTCATTTTTTTCAATATAAATTTTATTCCGTTTTTATTACCTACATAATGGAAAATCAAACGCAATTTAAGGATACTTAATCTTCGCACTGACTTATTGTATCTTTTGCATATAAAAGTTGAATTTTTACATATTTGATATCGTGTATTATCAAATATTTATCTTTAAATAATTTATAATATTTAAAATGAAACTATCTTTCGAAAACAAAAAAAGTATAAGCATCTATTTTTTTATTTTTTTGGGGCATCATACTTTTCCTGGTATAATATTTACACCCAAATTCTAGAATTTTTAGGAATAAGTAAATAACATAGGGATTTTGATAGGATTATTTCGAGATTTGGCTCATCTCCATTACAATTTTTTTTAATTCCCTCTAATACATTAGCATTTATATTTATTTATTTATATTATTATTAATCTAAATATGCTAATATATAATCTATGATATAGATATTAAATTTACAAAAAAAAAATAAAATTGTTAAGAATATTTTTAACGTTAATTATTTATATTAATTTTTAACCATTGAAAATTCAACAAAAATTGCATATGTTCATCAAACAGTAAAAAAATATCCGATTATTTTTATGTTTTGAGCAATAATATAATTTAATATTTCAAATTAAATGATTAATTTTAATTTTAATAGTAATACTAAAAAATATATTTTTATAATATATTAGAGAAAATTGAGTGAACGTGCAATAGAAATGAGCAAAATCCATTATTTCGGGAACAGGTGTAAGCATTTATGAGCCTAGTGTTGTACTAACTTGACTATATACTGTACCGACAATCTACTTTTATTTTTAGTGGGGGAACTGAAAATCTTTATAAATATTTCTATTAAATTTGTTAAGACTTAATGAAAAAAAAAAAAAAAAAAAAAACCTCAAATTTCACTTAAGTTATCAAAAAAAACCATTAAAGTCTTAAAATTTAACATAAACCCTTTAACTCTTTAAAAGGTATCAAAAAAATCCCTTAAAACTGATACCAAACTATGGTTAACCAATGTTGAGTTGTCAGTTTCAGCCCAATCCTGATTAGAAAATAGAATATCTAAAAAAATCAAAAATGCTGAGTCAGATTTTAAAATAATAATAATAATAATAAAAACCACCCAAATCTGAAATCCATGCTGCGCTGCTCACCCCTTCCACCCATCTCCTCCGCCGCGGCCATCATATATTTCTCCTTATCCTTTCCTTCCTCTTCACCACCATCTGCATCTTCTTCGTCATCGCCATGTCACCTTCCGCCGCCACACACACCTGTGCTTCATTTACAATCTCCTGTAGCTAATGACTACGCTCGAGATGACAACTACACCACAGCTACACCTCAAACTTAGCGCCTTGGCTCGCCTTCCCTGACCCGAAGCCAACGGATCCTTTAGTGTTGGAGACAAGTCGTGGAGAATGATGAAGAGAGGGACTAGGGTTAGATCTTTGAATGATGAAGTGGAGAATAGGGTTGATTCTTCATGGACTGCCGTTGACGCAAGGTGGTTTATGATGGTGGGGGCTATTTTTTTGCTCTCCTACATTAGGCGGGGGTGGTGATTAATTTTAAGACTGAAGTTGAATTTGCACTTCAATGTTTGAGCGAAAATAAGATTTACTTTTCAAATTTTTTAAAAATAAAATATCATCTTAATGTTTTAGCTGATAAATTAAATGCACCATCTGTTTAGTTTTTGGTCAGTTTAATAGACGGGAACGTTAAATGGAGGCGTAAAATAGAAAAATTGTAAAATTTTAACAATATAAAAATATGTGTTTTTATTATTGACATGTAACATATAAATAACAAAAAAATTAAGGGCAAAAAATGCAACAAAACATAAATTTGGTACAATTTATTTATTAATTAATTTTTTAATTAAAAAATTATTTATTATTTAATTTTTAAAATAAATAAATTATATTATTATACTTAATTTATAAAAATAATTTAATTACTAAAAATACTTAATTTTTAAAAGTAAATTATAACCAAATTTGAAACTAAACGACACTTAAATTACCTTATTTCCATCAGCTCTGCGACTTTTCTCACTAAATCCTCTGCTCCACCATCACAACCCACCCCCGCCGCTTCCACCAAAATGGTCATCTCCTCTACTCCTTCCCTCCAATTCTTCCATCGATTTTTAGAATCTCGAATATCTTTGTCATACCCAACATCATCTCTACTTGATTTATTCTCTAGTATATTTTCATCAGTTTTCTGTAACAATTAGATTTAAAAAATGAATTCTTTGATATCCATTTGGTCTTTTCCTTCTTTATGCTCCAAATTGCTTTGCAACATAAATGCTTTTGGGGTTGGTTTCTAATCCCAAATATAAAGAAATATAAAGAAGACTAATTTACAATGTTTCGATTGAGAGGTAAAAGAGGTTTGCAAATTTTAGATGGAAGGGATATGGGTTTTCCTTTAGTTTTTCTTAATTAGGATTCTAATGCGGTTTTCAAGATGATAAATTTCACCTTAGGGCTTGTTTACTAGTGTGGGCGGCATGGAATTTGGTGTCACTTCCCCAATTTCAGAGATAACAACTGCAGTGATGACTTGAGGTTAACAATCTGCAGAGTTTGGAGCACAAAAAAGAAGTTTCAGAACTCCTCGTTGTCATGACCATCAAGTACGTAGAAACGTATACTGTTCCAATTAGGGTGGGATTAATTGTTTAAATGAAAGATGGGTTGAGGAATTACTGGAGTGGCCTTCAATTCTTGTTTACATGGTCCCGATTTGAATGTCACATCGCACATTTAGCTTGAATATAATAGAGAGCGAAGAAGATGAAGATATGTGGGTGAAGGTGGTTTGTTGGCTCGTTTTGCCTTTTTTACCCTTGATTGTAACGTTTCTGTTGACAGAAGAGACGGAAAATTATATCTAGGGTGCATTTAATTAATTTTTTAAAATTTTACGGTATTTTTTTAATTTAAAAAATTTAAGATATAAAACTTATTTAAATTAAAATTTTGGAATGCAACTTGGAGTCTAATTTTAAGATTTGGTGACGGGTCTCACGATCATTTTTCTTTTTTCTATTCGGTCGTCATTATCTTGATTTTTCCAGAAATTACAATTTCCATGTGGGAATTCAGGTTAATGACCACGTCAACTTTAGTTAACTATGGTTGGACCTCTGGTGAGGTTCAAGGGGGCTTTTGATCTATTTCCTAAAGTTCAATGGTTTTTTTGATATTTTTAGAGTTCAAGGGTTTTTGTGATACTTAAGGTTTAAGGGTTTTTTTAATCATTAAGTTCATTT
>JAUMHB010095987.1:0-10663 GCA_032359685.1 Pittosporum tobira
AATAATAATAATAATAATAATAATAATAATAATAATAATAATAATAATAATAATAATAATAATAATAATAATATAAACAAAAGAAAATCAAGCCTTAGGCAGTTGACTCAACTGCTCCCCTTCCCTTGGCTCGTCGGAAAATGCAGAACACGACAACACACACACAAACACACACACGCATGAAAACCTCAGGGAAAGAATGGATTCGTGTAGAAGAGATTGACAAAGGCCCCAGATTCCACAAGCCCGTCGGCTAAAAGTTCGATTTTTGGGCTGCCCAGATCATCCCTTCCACCTCCGGCATAAACCACCATTGCCGGCGGCTGAAGCTCGCTGGGAACTGGGTTCATGCATTAAACAGGTCCCCAAGATCGATTTTAACACACTAAAAGCTTCCTTATGATCTCAGGAACGCAGAGGAACCCTTCATCGATCCGAAAACATTCAGATTGGGCCCAAAGATCAGATATTTGGTCAAGAACATGCTGGAAAATACCCGACTGTAAATCGAGCTTATCCGGCTCAATTCTTAACCATTTTGATCGATTCACGGCTCAAACAGGTTCTAATCGACCCCTAGATGCTACTCAAATCATCAAACTTAACAAACACAACAAAAAATCCCAACTTTGGATCTTACCGAGCAAGAACAAGAACAAAAATTTAAAAATTAGATTTTTGACTTGTGCGGTTGTGTTTAGGGTTAGGGTTCGATTCAATGGTGTTAAATAGACTGAAAGGGTGTTGAATCAAACACCAATCGATGCAGAAAGGGACAGTTGATCAATTTGGGTAAGTGCAGAACCTGCAGAAAAAGTTAGGGGGCAAAGTGGAAAGAACAAAAAAGGAAAGGGGGAAAAGAAAAAAAAAATGGGAAAGGGACAAAAAGTTTTTGGGAACTGTGCATGTGGGTCCTACTTAGTCAAGTGATCTAAAATTCAAAATTTAAACTGCTATTTTGTCTCGATTTATGAGCCAATTAATTTAATACTAAAATAATAATTTAAAAAGTTAAAATTTAAAAAATATAATATTATACTCTTTTCCTATGTTTTGGCACGCTGCGATTCCGATGGCGCTGTCCGTTTTTTCATACGACGCTCCGATCAAAAAGTCAACTCTGGACTATGTCAAATCAAAAATCTGACAGCGTTTCGGGTCACTATTTTTCCGCGCTGATTCCAAATCTTTGATCGGTTTATGATTTTGAGAACTTTTCAACTTTCGAGTCAAAATGACCAAAATGCCCCTAGGCACGACTTTTACCAAAAATGACCAAAATGCCATTAGCCATATCTTCTGTCAAAATGACTAAAATGCCCTCAAACATAACACTTGTCAAAATAACCAAAATTCCCTTGAGCATAATAATTATCAAAATGACCAAAATGCCCTTGAGCATAACTTTTATCAAAATAACCAAAATGCCCCTGGTCATTATATTATTATTTTAATTTAATTTCTTGAAACGTAGTGACGCATAAATAATTCTACTGGACATCGTAAGAGAAAATTTTATTTTATTAATTACTCGCAAAATTTTGGGTTCTTACATGTACTTAAATACATTTGTGAAAATATCAATTTAGATCAATATTCATATATATATTCTGCCTTAAAAAGAATATCACAATTATTAAAAGTCTGCAAATTAAAATAATTCCCACTTGATGAGAAAGAAAAAATCTTAACTATAAAAAATCTATCTATATATATATATATATATATATATATCACAAACCGGTCAAACAAAGTTAATTTTGCTTTCATATTTTACTTAGACCATCATACCCCTACAAATGTACCACTGGACTCGGTTAACTCAATTGAGTTAACTTAGTCTTTTGTTTCTTTTTAAAAAATTAATTGTAGTTATCAGCGTTTGGTTACTTCAATAGGTTATGAGTAAGTTTACTACTCTGCTAAACTCATATGATTAAATAAAATTTAAAATGTTAAATATTATATGTTTCGCTTAATGATATATAAATTTGGTTTTTCATTATTTTCAAGTATACATTCTTTTCATTATCAACGCATTTACTAAAATCATCACTTAACTATATTTTAATTATAAATTATTAAAGACAAACCTCTAACATATATATAAATATAAATACAAATTTATTGCTAAAAGATTATTACCAATAAAAATAACTATGAATTGTTTATTATTTTTCATTTATAATATATGTTAAAAAAATCACCATTAGCTTAGATTTTATTTACAAATTATTAAATCTAAATATCTAACATATATATAAGTACAAAATATTTTTTTTAACAATATACTGTTTATTCTACACACTCATTTCCATTCTATAATAAAAAATGTCAAAAGTATTAACAAAATTATTATTAATAAAAGTAAGTATGACATATCTATTATATTTAATATGACATATCTATTATCTTTAATACATAATCTCTATTTAAGTATATTAATTAGTTTAATTATGTAAAAGAATTAGAAAATGGGTAACAAAAATATAAAAAATTACAAATAACTTCTAATATGTTTTTATATATGAACATAAATTCGATCAACTTAAAAACATTATAATAGATTATTATTTACAAAAAAAATAAAATCAAGGAGTTTTTCTTAAAAGAAAATTCAAAACCATATTTATCAAATAAATAAATATTTTATTAATATATATATATATATATATATAGATATATATATATATACACACACACACACACATAATATCAACTGTTTTAACTTAGAACTAATTAAATATTAAAAAAATTGCATAAAATATTATAATTTTTTTTATAATTTATAAATAAACAATTGTGTCTAGCCCGGGCGACGCCAGACATTTCGAGCTAGTTTGAATAACTACACACAAATAGTTCTTCTAGAAATATGAAACACATAATTTCATTAATAAATGTATTGATATGTTTTAATACAGATAACATGATAAAAAAAACACTTAAAATTTTACTTAAATACACTTGTGAAAATATCAACTTATATATATATATATATATATATATATATATATATATATATATATATTATTAATTATGTATATTATATTTTAATATATATAATATTTTTACATATTTAAAGATGTGTCAAATAATCGTTAAAATTTATTATAAATTTTTTTTTGGATCGAAGAAGTGATATAAAACTTAGAACAAAATAATATCACGTTATAAAAAAAGAAAGCTAAAATAGTCAAAAGGACATTCGATTCTCTAATTGGTCATTTTTTAAAATAGATGCACATTCAATTAACTATACAAAAGATATTACTCCTTCTATTCAAGCTTTATTATGTCATTATATTTTTTACTATGTACAATAAATATTTTAATATTTTTGTATACTTCAATATATATATGTATATATATATATTATCAAAACACTAAAATATTTAAATTTAAATAAGAAATATAATAAATAAATATATAAAAGTATGATACCTCAGCCAAGTTCGATAAAACACCAACGGATACACAATAAAGAAAAATCAAAATACATAATAAAATAAAATCAAGATTAGAAAACTTAAATATTACTCTTTCCATCTTTAAATAAATATCCATTTTGATTTTTAATTTTTAAAAATAAATAAATAAATAAATAAATAAATAAATATATATATATATATATAAGAATTTGTGATAATTTATAATTTTTTATGGTCATCTCTCTCCACTTATAACTTTTTTAAAATAATAATTAATTTAAATAAAAATCAAGTTATTGAAAGTGTTTAAAATCATCCAACTCAAAGTGTCCATTGGCCGGTTATTTAGCTCTCTTTAAATACTAAAATGTTTAACTTTTTAAAAGATATTTGAGAATTCATTTGACTTTAATTAATTTAATAATAAATACTATAAATTATTTAAAATATATATAATTAAGTTATAATGATTATTATTCTCACAAATTAATCGAAAAAAATCACAAATTCGTAAAAGGATCTCTGTGAGGCCTGTTAAACGGGTTTCATGGTTGGGCTTGAGTTTCCAACTGGGGCCCTATTTCGCGAATTTGGAGCACGGACTCAAGTCCGGTCTGTTCGAACTTGTGGTGTTATAAATCGGGTCAGCAACCAATGGGATTCTTCTATCCGGCTTCGTAAATTCTAGCTTGCGCATTGTCAACGGGTAAACCCTATCTTGCGCACTATCAATGGGACTCCGTACGTAGATTTTTTCCCGGCCTCGTAAATTTCTTTCACATTATCAATGCAACGCCGTCACCTGGATTTATTCTCAGCCTCAAAAATTCTGTCTTGCGCATTCCATTACCAATAGAAGTCTCCGTCACATAGATTTATTTCCGGCCTCGTAAATTCTGTCTTGCGCATTCCACATCTAACCATCTTCGCAACTGTTTCACTCTCTCTCTCTCTCCTCCATGATTTGAGGTACTTCTTTCTCTCTCTACATCACACAACCACTCTGAACTGATAAATAGTTTTTCACTTTGAATTGTTTAGTTATGAGTGAATACTGATCAGAATATTGACACATAGTTTTATTAGATATTAAAGATGGATTTAAAACGAGAACAGTACTATTTGGATACGTAGCTTTAGATGTTAAAGATGAATTTAAAGCCCAAATCCTCAAACTACGGATAACTTTTATTACCCTATCCGTTACGTCAAAAAAAAAAAAAAAAATTGCGAATTTTAAGGCTTAATTTAAGAAATTGTAAAATTTAAAATTAACGTGATTAATTTATAATTGAAAATAATAAATATTTAAATGTATAAAATATTTTATAGTATTTAAATTTATATTAATTAAATTTGTGAATTCAACATTTTAGAATTTTAAAATTTAACTTTAAAATTTTGAAAAAACTTTCTTTAACATGGAAGTACTGCTTTTTAACTTATTTGGGCCAGCAAAGGAGTGGGAAGATTTGGATGAGGAGTAGAAAGGGAAAACAAAATATGCTTTATGAGTCTACTATATGGTCGTACCGTTCTTTGGTTCTTGTTTAATGACTAAACTTTATTGGATCAGGGAATCTTATGTTGATTGATCAATTATCAGGCTAAAGGATAGACCAATGGAGTACATGTTGCTGCGCCTCTTACTTGTTTGTTGTGCTTTCTTGAGCATTGTGAACCCCGGATGCGGTGGTTTAACAAGTACTTTCATACGTTCCGAGTGGCCAGCTGTTGACATTCCTCTTGACCATGAAGTTTTTGCCGTTCCAAAGGGTCATAATGCCCCACAACAAGTAAGTCTTACATGTTCCCAAGGGTCACTAACAGTAAGCTAATTATTTTGTGATCTCACTAGGAATTAATTATCAAATGCGAATATGGGTTACTTTTATTATGTTTCTCACCACCCCCAAAGCGCACACGCACACACGCACACACACAAAAGGTCATCCTTTTTTATACTTTGTATCCTATATGTTTGATTCCAATGATACTCTGCTGCAGGTACACATCACTCAAGGTGACTATGACGGGAAAGCTGTTATCATCTCATGGGTCACACCTGAGGAACCTGGGCTCAGCCAAGTAAGATATGGTACTTCAGAGAAGAAGTATGATTTTATCACAGAGGGGACATATGCAAACTATACCTTTTACAACTACAGCTCTGGATATATTCATCAGTGCCTTGTTGATGGCCTCGAGGTAATTTCAAATTGACTCAAGACATTATTAAATTACTGAATTCCGAAGAGCAAAGAGCAGGGCCAAAACTTTCAAAATTTTAGGTAATCATACACTCCATTAATACATCCTTTAAGTGAACAACAACTCAGATACATGCATTTCAAAATTTCAATTTTTTGTCATTCATAGTGTTTACTGAGCACTGAAACCACTTTTGATCATGATGATTTGTGAGCGCTCATGTATAAAGTTTTACACAAGATAGATGGGAGGTCTTACTAAGATGGTGGTTGTACTATATGATATTGCTTTAGTCTGTAAGAGAACCCTTTTGCTGTACTGATATGATTATTTACTTGTTTTTAGTATGACACCAAGTACTATTATGAAATTGGAAATGGTGATTCTGCTCGGCAATTTTGGTTTCAAACACCTCCAAAGATTGATCCAGATGCTCCTTACAAATTTGGAATCATTGGTGAGTAGTGTGTCCTTTCTGTGTCTTTTTGGAAAGCAGTATTGAACTTTTTTATTTGTAAATAAAGCAGAAATAACAAATAGGATATTTAGATTAACTATTTGAATTCAAATTTACTACCTTATTTGCTAGAAAAATGTATTACTAATAAAATAGTTAATTGCTTATCTTTCAGGTGATCTGGGCCAAACATATAATTCTCTCTCTACTGTTGAGCATTACATGCAGAGTGGAAGTCAAGCTATTTTATTTGTTGGAGATCTTTCCTACGCTGACAGATATGAATATCACGATGTTGGCATACGTTGGGATTCATGGGGCCGTTTTGTAGAACGAATTGCAGCCTATCAGCCATGGATGTGGTCTGTCGGGAACCATGAAATAGAATACATGCCATATATGGTATATATTCTTATTATTATCATTGGTTTAATGGTTCAACCTATTAAGTTGTTCTTGATCCTTCCTTGACCACTACTTGTTTAATGTTTGTCTAGGGGGAACTTATTCCTTTCAAGTCGTATCTGTATAGATACCCCACACCTTATTTAGCCTCCAAGAGCAGTAATCCTCTCTGGTATGCAATCAGACGTGCATCTGCTCATGTGATTGTTCTATCCAGCTATTCCCCATACGGTAACTCTTTACTCTTCTGTGTTTATTATCATTCTTGGTAGTAAATAAAATATAATTTGGAGTTACTTTTATTCTTTAACAGTAGTGTAGCAATGCCTAGTAATTGAAACTAAATATAGTGCAAAGTCAGACCATCACCCACTGCTGTGGTGATGGAAAATTCTTGTGCCTGTATTCCTCACAACATTACTACTTGTACTTTTTGTCAGTAAAATATACACCTCAATATATGTGGCTGGCCGAAGAACTTGAAAGGGTGGATAGAGAGAAAACGCCTTGGCTTATTGTTCTTATGCATGTTCCAATTTACAACAGTAATGAAGCGCACTTCATGGAGGGTGAAAGTATGCGAGTTGTTTTTGAGAGTTGGTTTGTTAAATACAAAGTTGATCTAGTCTTTGCCGGTCATGTTCATGCTTATGAGAGATCGGTAAGTCAATTTATTTGTCATATATAATTCCTTTAATCTTTATTTCTTATTTGATAAGTAAATAATTATTTTCTTAAAGCAAATGTCAGAAAGGGGGTAAATAATTCCTTTAATAATTAGACTATTGCACTTCCAGTACCGCATCTCGAACATACGGTACAATGTATCAAGCGGTTACCCTTTTCCTGTACCTGACAAATCAGCTCCAGTTTATATAACTGTTGGTGATGGAGGAAATCAAGAAGGTCTTGCTTCAACGTGAGTTTAGCCGCATAGCATAAAAAACCTAGTTGTGCTTTTATTTTATTTTTTTTCTGGATAGAGAACTTTGTAAAGAATCTCTTGAGTATTTTGTGTTGTTGATTCATGATTGAATCTGTAGGTTTAGAAATCCCCAACCAGATTATTCAGCATTTCGTGAATCGAGCTATGGACATTCTACGTTAGAGATCAAGAACAGGACACATGCGTTCTACCATTGGAATCGTAACGATGAGGGGAAGAAAGTGGAAGCTGACTCGTTTGTGGTACACAATCAATACTGGTGAGTACAAACTGTACTCTTGTATGATTAGTTTTCTGATTCCAAATGTTTTTTGGCCCGTGGCCTATTATCTAAATATTTGTTCTTTAGTTTAGTGTTTTTTTTTTCTCCCCTTTTTTTCTTTTTACGCCAATGAGATCTCCGATAATGCAGGGGAAGCAATGGGCCGAGGAGAAAAGTGGAGAAGCTTAATCTCCAGAGAGTCATCGAGAGCATGCCACTTTTTTCCGGTCTGTGAAGGTGCCTTCTATGAGACATGCTTGAGATAATGGGAAAGTAGCTGTGCCCTAGACAATTGCCCTATTTGCTGGCAATCTGTAGCGTATGTCGGTCATCATTTGAGCTCGCTCTTAAAATGAAATAAAATTGCAAATAAACGAGACTTATTATTTGTCATGCGCAGGCGTTTTATTAGTATGAGCAGTTGATGAATATGATGTTCGTATCATTCTAGACCTTACGAGAAGTACAAGCTTGTATGTAAGATCTTAAACACTAATGCTTGATGTGTCAAAAATTAAAATGTATTTTAATTATAATGATAGCCCTATGCTCACATTAATTATATTTTAATATTTAGGACTTGTTTGATACGATTTATTTCAGATAACTTATTTATTAATTAAAATATGTTATAAGTTGAAAAAATATTTATTAGCTAATTTTTTAAAAATAAGTTAACAAAATTTCTATATTTAATTTATAATTTTTTAAAATTAAAAAAACATAATTTAAAAATAATTAATTTTTTAAAATAAATTATAATTAATTTAAATAAATTATGTGAAATATTTATAGAAACTGCACCTAACCAAAAATATATAATGAGTCCACCTAGGTGAAATGGTAGGGTACGAATGTAGGATTAATGAATATATAACTCTTAACTGAAAAGAAAATATGGCCAAAGAGTGGTCAATGTGCCCCAAACACCTTTTTTTTTTTTTTTTTTTTTTTTTTTTTTTTTTTTTTTATTTTTTAAAATCCAGCTTCACCTCATGTTTTTCTTTTTCTTTTTTTTGTTTATTTTTTTCCCCTTCTTTTTGTCTTACATCTAGACATGGGTCAACAGGGTTTTATCATTTTCTACTATTTCATTTGTTACGAAATTAGAGATAATTTTATTAGATTTTTAAAATTTTAAAATTTAAATTATAATATAAATTTATTAATTTTTCACAATTTGAAAGCAATAGTATTTTATATATAATTTGCAACATTTATATAAATTAAAATAAAATAAATTTATTTTAAATTCGGATTTATAATTTAGAATTAGAGGATGTGGACGTGACTCAAAACTCTTTTATGTCTTCTTTTTTTCTTCTCAATATTCTTCAAAGGTTATTATTGTTAACATACTATCTATTACTTCATTCGTTCCAAAATTAGAGATAAACAATAATTTATTTTATCTTTTATGAATCAATTTATTTTATCTTTTATGAAACAATTTACAAATTTAAGTTATCTCACTAAATTTAAAAGAATAAAATATTATAGTAGTATTTTTTTCAAGATATAGTTTACGATTTTCATTAATAAAAATAAACTAAATAGAATGAATGATATTGGTTTAGTTTTTTAATTTTGTAAATTGAATTTACAAATAAAAATGAATGACTGTTTTTATTTTGTGACACAAACTAAAGTACAAAAATAATCTTTTAGTTATCATAAATAATTTAAATATTACATAAAATATAGATAAAAAAATTATTAAATTATTTTTTTTCTATTTTTTTAAGAAAATATAATTTTTTAAATTTAAAATAAAAGATTTGTGATTAATGTCACGCGTGAAGTGCGGAGGATTTTCTTAATACATCCGTACATATATTAGGCACGTCATCCGTGCCGGTTGACACTAAATAATAATAAAATATAAATAATTTTTGGTTTTATCGTGTTTGTATGCGGGCCACCAAGTCCAACCTTGTTCGGTGACTTAGGGCATTCCGCGAGTAAGGTGAGTTCAAACTTGTTTTAATTCAATTTAATGGTTATATTATTGATAATAGCTATTTTGTACTTAATATTTTAATATATTTTGCTATTGATTTATGAATAAATTGCTTAAAAGCCCAATTAATTATGTAATAATTGTTATATATTTTGTTTAGTTCACTACTTCTTGTTTGGGCTTTGTTTTGTAGGTTTTTGGACCTCAATTTCATGCAATTTTAGGCTTGGAACGGACAAGAAATGAAGCTGGGCCGAAGAAATCACAAAATAGGAAAAATCACACAATCCAACATCTCCCACGGTCAAACCGTGGGAGTAGCCACAACCGTGGCTGGTGCCACGGGTAGACCGTGGCTGGTGCCACGGCCGTGGGAGGCGGCCGATTTGCAGTTTTTTAATCCTATTCTGATTCTGAAAGAGGGATTCGATCTGGACCATTCATACGCGAATTTGAGTTAAATTCGGATTGTATTCCTGGCCCTATAAATAGATTATACCTCAAACCAAATAGGACACTTAGTTTTAGATTTAGTTTATTATTATTCAAAAAGAGTAGAGTAGTAGTAGTGTTGTAAAGACGGTGCTCGGGAGGAAGATTTCAACGCAAGGCGAAAGCTTTCTATACGAGTAACTATGGTTGTATCAATCTTTTCTCTTTATTTATTTAATTTAATTATGTTTTAATTTTTTTTGTGCTAAGATTAGATGGATCATGCCCATGATTAATTAGATCTCCCGTTTTATTATGCTTTTATGTGAGTTTATTATGTTGCAAGTTATGTTTCATGTTCTTAATTCTTCTAGATATCTGATCAATGTTGGAAAGATCTTTGTCATATAGTTCAAGGACCGAGAGGAGAAGACTAGTGAGGGTTCGTGTGAAACATAACAATGAATTAAATTTAGCTAGAAATAGTTAGGTTGTTTGTGTAGTTTCGGTAGTAACTATATCTAAACATGGTGTGATGGTTAGTGAATCCGGAAATTTT